>ML839063.1:29651-73162 GCA_009831015.1 Picea engelmannii
CAATTACATTCAGACAAGATGAAGAATAGAACAGAGAACATAAAAGACAAAGTTTATGAAACAACTCATATGAGTCTTCAATAATAATACCATTTACAACTACATGCCCCTCCGACTTACAAACTTAAATATACAGTCACAAACATTTCTCAAAACTTCCTCCGGTCTTGGGCCGAACCCCCCCCCCCTTTACATATCATCCATCTGATGTATTTATAGTCAAAAAAGTATACATGTCTTGTTGCTTGGGCGTGCAAGAGAAACTTCCCTCTATGGTACTTCGGGTTGACAGTTTTCTGTCTCCTCGGCCATAACCCCCATGCTTTCGTTTAAGGGGGTAGTCGATTGGTCAACCACCAGTCCTTCTTTCATTTACTAATTTCTCCTTGGGATCAAAATGAGGCATGATGCCTAGATTGTTGCCACGCGTTGTTCTCAAATTAGACCCTAAATAAGCACGTAATTGTGGAAGTCGGCAAGGGCAGTTTGGATCCACACCGCTCTGACCCCCACAATCCACCACTAACTGCCACATACCTCTTTAGCTATATCGTGGTTTCGATTGTGAGACTGCTCTAATATTTTAGCACTCGAGCACTTTCTGACCCCGCAATGAAGTGTGGCCACCGATCTTGTCACAATCTGTAATCTAGGAACGCCCTACTTTTTGTTTCCATGCACTACTCTTTTATTTGAGATCAACAGTCCAAAATTACTTCAGGAGTTCGGGCTTCGGGCCTTTTCAATGCGCAGCTCTTACAATCCTCTAGAGCATCATATCTCCGAAGTGAGAGATCTACCTCCACGTGTCCTCCTGTTTTGGATGACCGAGATTCACTTCGGGAGATCGAGCTTCGGGCCTTTTCAATGCATAGCTCTTACAATCCTCTGGAGCGACGTATCTCTGAAGTGACAGATCTGCCTCCACGTGTCCTCCTGTTTTGGATGGATTAGATTGACTTCGGGAGTTCGGGCTTCCGGCCTTTTCAATGCATAGCTCTTACAATCTTCTAGAGCATCGTATCTCTAAAGTGAGAGATTTTCCTCCATGTGTCCTCTTGTTTTGGATGACCGAGATTCACTTCAGGAGTTTTCTTCTACTTGCTCATGCAATCCTCCGAAGCATCGTATCTCCTAAGTGAGGGATATGGCGCTGCGTGTCCTCGTTGATGGATGGTCCAGATGAACTCTAATCTTTGGGCCTCCAGGAGTCCTTTACTCACTCAGCTTATGCTTGCTTCCTCCCGGAGTACAAGATCACCTGACACGTGTCCCTTGTTTGAAGATCAACGATCCTGAGCAATTGCAGGCTCACAACTTGCGCAAAGTTTAATTTCCTTTCTGATCCCTGCAATGCAAAGATTCTCTTTTGTAGCGGGATCGATATGCACCATTGATCTGTTGATCTAGCAAGATCAACGATCCTGAGCGATTGTGGGCTCACAATTTGCAGAAAATTTAATTTGCTTCCCGATCCCCGCAATGCCTCCCTGTCGTCGATCTCTCTCCAATGAGATCTGATGTTCGTGACTTAATATTTGCTCGATCTAACAGTTGATCTTTCTCTCATTCAGGTCTTATGGCTGAAAATTGAACCCACTTGTTTGTTTCTATTTCAAACCTAAAATGGACTACTCTGAATACTGCATTTTGCTCATAGCTTTTCCCTGAGCATACAACATACTTGACTGGCCTGTCTTTATCGACCAGAAGAGGAAAAACTTATAGGAAGGTATGCAGAAAAGGGAGAGACTCGAAAGAGGTGTAGACACAGGTTTTAACAATAACTATATATGACCCATGACAACTTTATGTGCTAACATTGGCTCCACCGGGGATGGCATGCTCCCTATGAGCTACCAAGAACAAGCAGCTTCAGTGTCTTATCCTAGGGCTATACCATCACTTATTCAAATACTAAAAACAAACTGAAAACTAAAAATCTCACACACGATCTTATTTGTATACAAGAACGTACTCTAACTAACTTTTACAATAGTCTAGGTGACAACAAACTTCCACTAGAGACACTCAAGTAACTTCCTAACGGAAAACTTTCTTACTTTGCCACTGATCGGCAAGAGATAATAAAATTGTGACAACAAATTAATTACATTCTTCAGATTACCTCCCAATGTTGAAGGTATGACAAAGATTGAAGTCTTCAATACATTGAGGAAAAGCAACTCCATGTACTCCCCTATAGGGTCATAAAATAGGTGATAAGACTTACTGGGTTGATAACATAAAACATGTTATGCTTTACAGTTGCTCACATATGATTGAATGTATGTTGCAATTACAAGTGAATGAATGGTTGATGCAGGTTGTTGATCCACTTTCCTTTTATCTTCTCTGAAAACATCTGCTAGTTGATCGCAAGAAATCTCCTCATGTATATCAATGAATGGATGTTTCTCTTTAACATGCTGCTCATTTATAAGTGTTGGAGATGAGATAAGATGCTCATTTATAAGTGTTGGAGATGAGATAATATGCAAATTTAGCTCTTGTCTCCTTCATGGCTCTCCCAAGAATCAGATCCATTATTATCATATAAAAGAACCATGCTACGAGGTTCCAAGGAATCCATGAAAAAGATTTGCTCCTCATCATCTTCGTTGGGATATTCATCAAAAATGGGCTACTCTGGGTCAGTATTTGAGACAACCTCTTCATCATAAGTAGGGATTCTAAAGACATTTGTTTCAAGAATAGAAATATCCTCTGCATTTTCTTCATAAGAGAAGAAAACAAAATTTTCATTTGATGTAGATGAACATGGAAGAGAAAGAGTTGATTCATCATCCAAGGCATCTTCTTCATTATCACAGCTTTCATTAGAATAAATTATATCATAAACACAGTCTTTATACTCCTCACAACAACTATGACAAATTAACTCAGAGGAATAAAACTTTTGACAATGAATATTGAAAGTAGCGTGAAACTCTTTGAGTGAAGAAATGCTAGAAGGTTCAAGATACAGATACCAAATACGAGCATATCCTTGAAGAGATAACATAAACAGATTCATATGTATGTCTTCATGTTGGATGTCAATCTGCTACATCAAAGAATGAAATTCTAGAACATTCTCAACAGGGTTGTCATTCTCACCTTCATAAAATCTTGGCAGTAGATCTTGCCATTCATCAATTTGAGGCACATGATGTGAATAACCAGCTATGGCTGAGAAATTGAGCGGGGAAAACCTCTTGGCCAGGATAACCTCCATAGCCATTTAATTTGTCTCAAACCAGTAAAGTCACCAATAGATTTCCAACCAATGGAGTTGCCATGGTGAAAGATGAGCAGTCATAACAATGTGTCCAGCTTCAGTTCACCATCTAAAACTAGATCTTTTCGTTGTCGTTCTCCCAGGGAAGATATCTTCACTTCCGTCCCTGGCAACAACGCCATGAAATGTTAGCACTGAGATTCACCCTCAGACTGCAAGAGGATAAGCCTAGTACCCATCAAAATGTAATGTATTTAAATGGTTTGACTAGGTGGATTGGAGAGACTTTAAATAAAGGAAAAGACAATAGATATCACTGCATATCAGTGATGGACCATTGGGCTATGGAGTCATAAACAGTCTGCTCAATGAAGGCATTTAAGCTCCCTATCAGATAAAATATTTGTATAATGATGAAGAGAATAAATAAGAGAATAACATAAAGATGAATATCCGCTAAGCAAAGATCCTCTCTCCGAAGAGAATTTAGATGTGTCTTAACAGTAAACAATGATAGATAGGCAAGCTTACAGCATATCCTCCACCACATCAGGAATCTATCAATCAAAGGAAATACATTCAAACAAGATGAAGAATAGAACTTAGATGTGTCTGAATAGTAAACAATGATAAATAGGCAAGCTTACAGCAGATGCTCTACCGCATCAGGAATCTATCAATCAAAGGCAAATTTTAATCCTTAAAATCAACAATTACATTCAGACAAGATGAAGAATAGAACAGATAACATAGAAGACAAATCTAATGAAACAACTCATATGAGAATTCAATAACAATACCATTTACAGCTACATGTCCCTCCGTCTTAGAAACTAAAATACAAAGTCATAAAAAATTCTCAAAACTTCCTCTGGTCTTGGGCCAACCCCCCCCCCCTTGTTTACATATCATTCATCTGATGTATTTATAGTCAAAACAGTAGACATGACTTGTTTCTTGGGTGCCTCTCCTCTCACGTTGTATGCCTTCTCTTGTCTGTCATGTTCCTTCCGTCGGAAGGAAACTCTGGTCAGTATGGGCGTGCAGGAGAAACTGCCCTTCAGGATTTCGGGCTTCGGGCCTTTTCAATGCACATCTCTTACAATCCTTCGGAGCATCGTATCTCCGAAGTGAGAGATCTGCCTCCACATGTCCTCCTATTTTGGACAGTCGAGATTCACTTAAGGAGTTCGAGCTTCGGGCCTTTTCAATTCACAGCTCTTACAATCCTCTAGAGCATTGTATCTCCGAAGTGAGAGATCTGCCTCCACGTGTCCTATTTTGGATGGTCAAGATTAACTTCGGGAGTTCGGGCTTTGGGCCTTTTCAATGCACAACTCTTACAATCCTCTGGAGCATCGTATCTCTAAAGTGAGAGATCTGCCTCCACGTGTCCTCTTGTTTTGGATGGTCAAGATTCACTTCGAGAGTTTGGGCTATGGGAGTTTTCTTCTGATTGCTCGCACAATCCTCCAAAGTGTCATATCTCTGAAGTGAGAGATCTGGTGCCACGTGTCCTCATTGATGGATGGTCCAGATGAACTCTGGGATTCAGGCCTCTGGGATTCCTTTACTCACTCAACTTCTACTTGCTTCCTCCCAAAGTACGATATCGCCTGACCCATGTCCCTTGCTTGAAGATCAACGATCCTAAGCAATTGCGGGCTCCAACTTGTGCAAACTTTAATTTCCTTCCTGATCCCCGTAATGCGAAGATGCTCATTCATAGTGGGATCGATATGCACCATTGATCTATTGATCTATCAAGATCAATGATCTTGAGCAATTGCGGGCTCATAACTTGCAGAAACGTTAATTTTCTTCTCGATCCCCGCAATGCCTTCCCATCGTCGATCTCTCTCCAATGATATTTGATGGTCATGACTTAATATTTGCTCGATCTGACGGTTGATCTTGCTCTTGCTCATATCTTACGGCTGAAAATTGAACTCGCTTGTTTGCTTGTATTTCAAACCCGAAATGGACTGCTCTGAATGTTGCATTTTTCTCATAGCTTTTCCCTGTGCATACAACATACTTGATTGGCCTGTCTTTATCAACCAAAAGAGGAAAAAATTATAGGAAGGTATGCAAAAAAGGGAGAGACTCGGCAAAGGTGTAGACACAGGTTTTAACAATAACTATTTATGACCCATGACAACTTTATGTGTTAACAAGTCCTAGAATCATGATTATTCATCACTTCAATATACACATCATCAAGGTTTCAATGAAACACCAAGGAACTACTTCATTCCAAAGATCAATATGAGGAAATTTGATGGTAAAGATCCCATAACATGGATATTCCCAAGGGAGTAATTCTTGGATCTACACCAAATGCCAAGATTACAAAAGGTACCTATTGCATCCTTGTATTTAGAAAATGATCAATTTGTTTGGTATTAATGGCACAAAATAGGATGAATAAACAAGAATATCAACATCACAATGAAAGGGAATTTGAAGTGGAGGATTGGGTATTTATGAAGCTACAACTGTATAAACATATGTCCCTTAAGAAACAAAATAAGGACAGAAATTAGCACCCAAATAAGGTTTTACAAAGGATTGGAAGTATGGCTTACAAATTGGAGTTGTCTCCATCTTCACATGTACATCCAGTCTTCCATGTTTCTTGCTTAAAGAAGGTCATCGACAACAAGATACCAGTCCAAACTATTTTACCAGTGATTAATGAAGAAGGGAAAATAATACTAGAACCGGAAACAATCCTTGAAACAAGGATTAAGCTACTGAGAAATTGAGCAATTACAGAGTACCTTGTAAAATGGAAGAACCTACTAGTGGAAGAGGAGACATGGGAAGACACGTTCTTCTTGCAAAAACACTTGTGGTTAGTCAAGTGTTGAGGAAAACACTTGTTTGAAGGGGAGGGGCATGTTAAGCCCTAGAAAAATCCCTATGTTATGTATAAAACCCCTTATTAATCCCTAGATGTTTAATTATTACGTTTCTAGTGTTATATTTGTATGTCGGCTAGAACCCTTCATTATACCCTTCATTATAATTGTACCCTTTGTCTCCTATATATATATATATATATATATACCAAGGAGACCTAATCTTAGGATCATCTTATTTCATGTCATATTGTACTCTGAATTGGATATATTGTAAAAGGAGGTTTGCCTCTCGAAGTGGATTGTATTGATTGACTTTTTATCATTTTTAAGGCATTGGATATTAACAACACACTTCTTTGCTAAGAGAGAGAGAGAGAAGAAAAGTCCCAAGGAACACAAAAGAACCCTCCCAATGAGGAAGGGAGAGTCCACTTACACTCACTTATCCTCTATGATGTACCAAAAAACAGTTTTGACTGGTATATATAATACCTTGGTTTTTTGCTAGAGTGCTTACAAAGTTTAAAGGATGGAGTTCCTAGAAATGTAATACTTTGAATATCATTATACTTTGAAATTTAATACTTTTGAATAAAATATATCATTGGTTGCAAGATGGACAAGGATAGAGATATGGGGCTATGATTCCATGAGAGAGGGGGAATAAAGGGGCTAAGTATTTTTATTATTAATTTATTCACCCATATTGGTTTTATTTGGGAAAAGTGGTTACATGAGATTCTTGGGGAGGCCATGTCGTTCATTATTGCATGTAATTATATAAACCCCTCTTTTGGGTTGTTTGGGGGTTTATCATCATTTGGTTCATCATTCATTGTTCCTAATTTCATTTTTACTACTCGTCCTCATTCTTTCTTATACTTGGTTTCGGCATGGGAACAAATTGTCGAGGGAAAGAGCCAATTCTTTGTTGGATGTAAGTAATTGTTGATTATTCCA
This sequence comes from Picea engelmannii, assembly GCA_009831015.1. Classification (NCBI taxonomy): domain Eukaryota; kingdom Viridiplantae; phylum Streptophyta; class Pinopsida; order Pinales; family Pinaceae; genus Picea; species Picea engelmannii. Next base: position 36,720 of record ML839063.1, read on the forward strand.
TAAAGGAATGGATGCATGTGTGTATTAGAATAATGGAAATTGAAAGAAAATTATCCACACCTGAGAATCCCCTGAGTTTCCAGCATTGAGATTTCTTGATTAGTAGCATTGGATCCCTAGAAAGGAAGTGGAATAGCCTGAGGGACTACATTGCATAGAATGGGGTTGATTTATTTGGGTTATGCACGTTCAAAGGGGAAGAGAGCTAGTCAAATGGGATTGTTGTGTGGTTGGAAAAACTATGAGAGATTAACAGTTGGTTTTGTGTGTTAGAGTCAGCCTAGGACCTGTCCTTGTGGATTCATAGCCCTGGCATGGGGGTGACCTACCGTTGAGAGATAGAACAACAGTGTTTGTGGTTGGGTGGAACATCTAACATATGCAACCAGTTGGTGAATGTTTATTTGGAAAGAAAAGTGTTCTCTATGTTTTATGTGTAATTTATATTGTGTTGTGTATTTATTATATGTGAAATGTATTAATGTCGTGCATGCTTGTTGTTATTGTTGTGCATGGCATGTTGATCATTTCTTTTATGGTTTATCATGTTCTTGTTAATTGCATGTGCTATTATCATGTTTCTTGAATGTAAATAATGGTAACAGAAACTCAAATTTTCCCAAGAAGGAAAATTTAGATGTACCCGGGTAGATGGTTACGTTACATTTCAGTACCAAAGCGAAGTGTTTCATTGTGCTAATACTAGGTATGTTATATATTAGTATCAGAGTTGTAGGTTACAACATCAGACTTTCAAGGGCCTGCTACAAGACGACAAGAAGTTATTGGATGATGTTTCTTGGGTGAAAAAAATTACTACAAGACCACATTGGAGAAGAGAAGATTGTGGTTTAACGTTGACATGACCGCTATGGAAACCATGTTCAAGTGATTCCTCATGGCTCTAGATTTTAATCGAACTCTCATTTGCTCGATTTGGGCATCGACATCGAGATAGGGATTTATGCCTCTTAGAAGACAACACTTAGAAACCGTCGATCGAGCCCCCGCGTGGATTTCCAGTCGTTGATATACGATGTAATCTATCTATCCCACATGCATGGAGAAGGGTTCAGGTGACCTATTTATAATCAACACCGAGCCCTTTGTCAGTTGTACGTGAAGCACAAAGATCCATGGAACCTTGCAGAGATTGTGTGTGATGTAACTTTTGGTTTCCACCTCAACACCCTGTTAGTATGCCTAGTCGATGTCTAGTAATCCTCCATACATGCCATTTGTCGCCTTCTGATAGGTCGTTTCACTGCCACATGTCATTGGAAGAGTGGTGTAGAGATCAAGACCCCATGAGAAAAGACATTCAACGAACTAAAAATCACTTAGGAATGAAGGGAGCAAGTGGTTTTCTCATCAGTGGCTCGGTGGTCGTAGCAGGGATTGAAGGTGTTCTCACCGGTGGCCCGGTGGATCAGTGGACGGTGTTCTCCTCGATGGCCCGGTTGGTCGATGGACAATGTTCTCCCCGATGGTCGGTGGTAGGAGGGGATTTGGATGGAACCTTGCAGGGGAAAACCGATGCTTGGTGGCCTAGTGGACCATTCTGAGGTCAAATAGAAGTTTTGCAGGGTGACTAGTGGATAGAACCAGAAGCATATAGAATGAGAGAAGGGGAAGTATTTCCCCAGTGGACCAATGACTGAAGTCTTTCAACTGGACCAAACCAGAGGTATATTGAAGCGAGGAGAGGGGGAAGCAATCCCAAGTGATCGATGCCCCAGTGACTGATGCCATGTCAATGCCACATCATCATGCCATGTCAACAGATTGTCACGTAAGCAAGATTGTCCTATAGTTTAAAAAAAAAAGTTTAAAGCCATTTTTTATTTTTTTTTGTCCATAATTGGAGTAGATTAATTCATATTGAGATGAAACTTTGGGGTTTTCTCCACAAAGAAGAGAACTACAAAAGTGCCAGAGAGGGCCACTATCCATTTCTGCTTGAATTTGCCAGAAATTGCAAAATAGTGATTTTTAAGAAGATCATTGGCAAGGATTTAGATTAAGTTGGAATTGTTGGAGATAGTATATAAACAAACATAAAAATAACCTGTGAAGGAATTGAATAAACTCTGAGTGGTTTGGAAGGGGGATGTTGAAATAGATCAAAATCCACTATTCCAAGCCACTTTTTGGAGATTTTTGGGATTTTTGGAGGATAGGTGACCCCGGATCACAAAACTGGAAAACTTTATGCAATCAACATTTTGAATACTTATCAAGACAGACAACTTTGGTTCATTGAAGATTTCCCAAAAGTGAACAGATTGAGAGATAGCTAGTTTTGCTAAAAATTCTAAGTCTGGGAAAAAATTATGAAAAAGGACAAAGTTGCATTTTCCATATTGTTGTAGAAGGTTACTGGAGCAAGAAATGAAGAATCATAAGCTTATTTTGTTTTCACCATTATGAATAATATTAGTGCCTAATAACAATAAAAAATATTGGTTCTTTATGGATTTTCTTCTACAGTTGACAAAAGTTGACCTTCTAGTAAAGTTGCACCAATGGAGAAAGTGTATAAATGGGGAAAGTGGCTTTTTAGGGAAGCCATAACTTTCATCTTAGAGATTATATTGAGGCACAAGAATAGTAATGGGAAAGATGGTTCATAGGAGAATAATATAGAATTAGTATAATTGGGAGAAATGTGATATAATTCTTCATGAATTGAGCGGAAAAAGGACTTACAACATTAATTGACAAAATTTTATAATATGTATAATTCTAACAAAAATCGTTGCTCACACATTTTGCATAATTAGAGGTATAATCAGATTGATTCAAGCCTATGAATTGGGTATTAGATTCATAGAGTATGCATAGAGAGCCTACATTCATGAGAGAGAAGCCAAGGGTCAAAATATCAGTGTGGAAAATGATGAAATGGAATCTAATGGACATAGGAGCATAGTGGAACCAGTAGAGTTGGTGGAAACTATGAGAAGTATCAGAATGGAAATGCATATTTATAGAGATGACAATAAGAGGATGATCAGAGCACAAGAATAGCATAATTAAATAAAATTTCTAATGATGCAAACCCTAAATTAGTTGGAGAGGCAAGCAAAGAATGGACCGGGCTCAAGAAATGGGGAAAAAGGCAAACATCATAAAAGAAGATATAACTACAGAAGACCCGGTCATTCAAGAATTTCTAGTAGAACTCATAGACAACACTCACCTCCTTACTTGGCTAGGAATTTTTATGCATATGAAGTTTCAAGGAGTTGTCCAGAAGTGTCTCGTGTTAGACATCAAAGAAGAAGATATGAGTTGGAAAGTTTGCAAGGAGAGTTGAGGAAGATTATGACACCATCCTTTGACAGTGAAAGAGAAAGGGAAGATGATGTTGAAGGCTGGTTACTTGGAATCAAGAAATATTTTCAGTTGCACAACTACTCATCTAACCTAGAATCAAGGATTGCCACATACAATTTGCATGGAAAAGCTATTATGTGGTGGGATCAGTTGAAACAAGTTGAGAACATTAATGAGAGAAAGATCACTTGGAAGCAGTTCAAGAAAATTTTCAGAAGGAGTGTATTTCAGAGCACTACTATGACAAAAATATGTAAGAGTTCTTTGAACTCACATTGGGGAGCATGACCATGGGAGAATATGAAAAGAAGTTCTTGGGATTGCTGATGTTTGTGAGGTTTATCAAGGATGAGAAGGTAAAGATACAAAGGTTTTTGAGTGGACTACCATCTTTTTATAAAGACAAGATTCAATATGATGATCCTAGAACTTTGGTAGAGACCATCAAAAAGGCTAAGTACATCTATTAGCAAGGAAAGGGTACAAAATCTTTGCAGAAATCTTGGAAGGATAAGAAGAAAGAAAAATCTTATTAGAGAAGGAAGGGATTCAAACCTCCTTTCAATAGAAACAATCCTAATACAAATCAGCAATATCATCCTACTAAGAATGAATCCATGAGGGAAGACTCCTTGGGACAAAGGGGAAGACCACCAATAAAATGTTGGGGATGCAAAAAAGATCACATGTACAATGATTTCCCTCACAGAGAAGACAAAATTAGGAACTTTCACAACATCCAAGAGGTTACAATAGTAGAATACATGGCAAAACATATTACAATAATATATGCATCCTTAAAAGATTGAAAATAAAAACACCAATCTCGTATGATTGAGATGGAAGGTAAGATCATTAATCAACATGTTTCTATTTTAATTGATTCAGGAGCAAGCCATAGTTACATTGATCCTAAAGTGGTGGACAAATTTCATTTGAAGAAGAGTAAGCTTGAAAAAATAGATTTGGTTCAACTAGCCATTGGAACCAAAAGAAGGATCAATGAGACTGTCAAACATTGTCCAGTGAATCTGAATGGAATGAGTACTAATTTTTATTTGAATATAATACCTTTAGGTTCTTATTATATCCTAATTGGAATGGATTGGTTGGAAAAGCATCATGTTGTCCTAGATTTCCACAACAACACATTTACATGTATTGATGAAGAAGGAAAACAAAGCATTGTGAAAGGAATTCCAAGTCCCAATTCTATCAGGGATATTTTAGCCTTACAATTGAAGAGATGTTTTAAGAAAGGATTTCAATTATATGCAACTCATGTGGAGGATCCAGAAAAGACCAAAGGGACAAGCCTTGAAGATTATTCAATATTACAAGAGTTTGAGGATGTATTCTAAGAAATATCAGGATTACCATCAAAGAGGGATATAGATTTCTCTATTGATCTAGTACCAGGAGCTACTCGAGTGTCAAAAAATACTTACAGAATGAGTACACTATAATTAAAATAATTACAAATGCAGCTAGATGAATTATTGAAGAAAGGGTACATATGCCCAAGTGTTTCACCTTGGGGAGCACTAGTCCTCTTTGTTAAAAAAAAGGATGGAACATTGAGGCTATGTATCGACTTTAGACAGATGAACAAAGCCATCGTGAAGAACAAATACCCTCTACCCAGAATTGATGACCTCTTTGATCGGCTGAGAGGATCAAAGATAGACTTGAGATCGGGATACCACCAGGTAAGAAACGAGGAAGAAGACATCAGTAAGACAACCTTTAGAACCAGGTATGTACATTATGAATTTGTAGTGGTGCCATTTGGATTGACCAATGCACCAACTGTCTTTATGTTCTTGATGAATGACATATTCAAATATTATCTAGATAAGTTTTTCATTGTAATCTTGGGACATACTTATCTATTCTAAATCAAATCAAGAACATGAACATAACTTGAGGTTGGTACTACAAGTACTAAGGGGACATTGGCTTTATTCCAAGCTTATTAAGTGTTCTTTTTACTAGATGCGGATACATTATTCGGGGCACATTATTTCAGAGGAAGGTATAGTAATAGATATAGAGAATATTAATGCCATTAGAGGATGGTCAGTACCCAGGAATGTTTCAGAAGTCAGATCTTTCATGGGATTATCTGGATACTAAAGGAGATTTATAGCAGGCTTCTCTAAGATTGCTCATCCCATCACTTCTTTACAAAAGAAGGGAATTAATTTTGAATGGACGAAAAAGTGTGAATAAAATTTTAATTTGTTGAAAGGATTACTTACTAGTGCACCTATTTTGAATATTTTTGGCCCAAATGAGAATTTTGTGGTATGTACAGATGCATGCAAAGGACTTGGTGGAGTCCTCACTCAGAATGAACATGTCATTAGTTACGAGTCTAGAAAACTTAAAAATCATGAGAGGAATTATGCTACACATGATTTGGAGATTGTTTCCATAGTTCATGCATTGATGTTGTGGAGGCATTATTTAATCGGGAAGAAATTTGAATTAAGGACAGACCATAGTGGTCTGAAATACCTTTTTGAGAAACAAGGTCTAAAATATGTCAGGCAAACAAGGTGGCTAAAATTTTTAAGTGAGTATGAATTTGACATCAAGCATTTCAAAGGAAAAGAAAACAAAGTTGTCGATGCACTCGGTAKAAGAGTACATCCCATGCATGCTAAAACCATTAGTATGCATAGTTTGAAATTTTATATGTTACTGATTTGAGGTTCCTGTGGTGAGAATTATTAATATAATCACTCGAAAAGTCCATAGTTGTCATTTTGATTGTCAATGTTTTGAATCACTAGTTGGATCCRTCGTCATGMCAAATAGTCGAGTAGGAGAAGAGGGAGACCAAGCATATAAATATGTAAAGAGCGAAGAAAACCCTAGAGAACTAYAAGCATTGGATAGGAAACCCTAGAGAAACCCCAAAATGTTATTGAAATATAAATAAATAGATAKTTATTAACCCTAAAATATAATAAGTGAAAATAATATTAATAAGTATTAATAATATTCTACTAATACTAGTATGTAATGATAATATAATAACTACAATATGTGATAATATTATAATAATAGGAATAATAAAGAAAATAATAGTTAGAATAACAATAATATAGTAAGTTTAGGTAGAAATTATTAAGACTAGGTTAATATTATAAAGATATATAATATCATAGTACTAAAGTAATAATAAAATGTTATTAATACTAGGTTAAATAGAACTTTAAAATATCAACAAGAGGATTTGCGAAGCAACAAGTCCCTGCCAAGAAGGGAGAGCCTGTAAATTCAACTTTGTTTTAAGCCTGTAAATTGGTGCCTTTGTTTCAAGCCTGTAAATTGGTCTAGGCACGCATAAATTGGGGAGCACATAGTAACACAAAGAAGAAGGCTTTGAAGGTTGATCAAAAGGCAGAGTGGACCACCCCTTTATGTTGTCCACCCATTTCCAGATCGGGATGGAGATTTATTACCAGCGGATCGAGATGGACGGTTAGGATGCATATGTTTACAGTTGCTTCATGTCAGGCTGCATATGTTTAGATGTTTACAATTAGGTTGTATATGTTTACAGTTGCTTCATGTCATAACACTAATTTTATATGTTTATAATTGTTTCATGTTATAACAGTGGTCTTACCTTACAATTATCCTCACCCATACAGATTGCTTAATTTATTTGAATGTTGTAGTGCTAAAGAAGGATGATGTTGATGTTACTGTGGAGAATGGACGGGTCTTGAAGATCAGCGGGCAATGGAATCAAAATAAGTGGCAAGATGATTGTGGGGAGTGGTGGAAGGAAGAATACATGAGAAGATTTATACTACCTGAAAATGGAGATATCTAGCAAGCACATGACACTATGGATGATGGTGTTCTTGAAATCAGAATCCCAAAAACTAAGAAGAAAAGGCCACCACCTACACTCTATTCAATGGAGGTTACAGACTGAGCACACATAACGGAAAATTAATTTCAAAATTGACACTCTCATTACGGTTCGTGCATTTTTTAATGCATTGTTTACAACATTGAAGTTGTTGACATCTGATATTAGATACTGACTATATGTAGCTATTACGCACTACCAAATGTTGATCCCGTGGACAATTAATCAACAAAAAGAGAATGACATTCACAATAAAAAAACTAAAATGGAACATAAAAATAAAATAAAAGTTTATATGAAAGGCCATTACCATTTCTTTGGCATATAGATCCTTCTTAGTCTATAATTAAAATTACTATTAAGCTACTTATATAACAAATTTAATTTATATAACAATCATTGAAGATAGTGTTGGATAAGATAGATGTTAGTGACATTTGCAATTACTTTATATAACCTGATTTATTTAAATCTTTCCACGTGCATTCCATTACATGGAATGGTCTCCACTTGGTTCCCATGCTTGCATGTAGTTTGCATGGATTCTATGTGTGCATCCATCATGACGATCGGTTCAATTGGTCTCTCTACTATGCGTTGTTTTTTGTCCTTGCAAGCATATGTCTAGTGGGTTTGCAATGTCCCTTTCACCCCAAAACTAATTTTGTGGCAAGCGATTTAAAAAAGCACCTGGTTTTCATCTTACGATACATTCTTGGAACAAATTTTGTTGGGAGCAAAGAAAACTCGATGAATGTAAAAGTATATTGAGGTGTTGTATATAAATCCTTTGGGTAGTACGAAAGAGTGAAGTAGCAGTGCTCCTCTTCTTGGTATGAAGTTGGCTTATATCCTATTACAACATAGTGTCGGAAGGCCTTATGAATTCATATATTGTAGCGAATTTCTCCTATGCAGTAGATTCCAGGGAACAACGTCCGTCGGCAGCCTCCTATCTATGAATTCGTATATTGTAACGAATTTCTCCTATGCAGTAGATTCCAAGGAACAACGTTCGTCGGCAGCCTCCTATCTGCGCATGATTTTCTCCAGTATTTTACAATGACAAGGAGCAGTGGGTAAAGAAGATTAAGAAATGAAACTCCATGAAAGACAAAAGTAAATTAAACTTCAGGCGGAGCAGTTCGCAGTTTAAGAAGCTTAAAGCACGTGTTTTTCAATACACCCTCTTCATTTCCAGCTATCTTTCTCCATACTGAGTAGTATCTAGTTCCTTATATTTTTATTTTTTTTGCCTTGTTCTTAGCCTAAGTTTAGCCAAGCTACCCGCCCCTATGTTTAAAGACTGCAAGCACTCCTTGGATCGATGATGTGCACGAGATTGATGACATGCACGAACCCCTTGGATTTGTTGCACTGGTGAATAATGGCATAGAGAATAAAGCACTTAGGATGGGATGGGGAATTGTGGAGGCGGAAGGACTGAAGAAATATGATTGGTCTTCCTACAGGATTTGCATCCAAATTGTTTATGTATATGCATATGGCCTTGGAATTTCATTTCTGACCTAGGGCTCTAGTTCCTCTAGGCGAATGGAAGTTACAGAGATCTTATCGGCAAGGAGAGAAAGCAGGTCAATATTAGCAGTGGACCCAGAAGAAGCGTAAGAGGCAAATATTAGTTAACTAGCATGATCTGGCCACCAATCATACAAGGGGGGATGACCAGCCAGATAAGCTCGATAGGGATGGCATTTCCAGCCAAATAAGACTTATAGGGAGGGTGCGGCCAACGATATAATATTCTCCTACAATATTTATTATTCCAACCGCCCATAGGGGGGACATGCTTCATGCACAACAAAATTCATTGTTTTCTCTTTTTATTCGGGGATAGCAGAATCATATAGAATAGGATAGTAGTTGTTTTCCTCGGCAGGGCTTAACAAGAAAGGGATGACTTACTGTATGTTGCTATTGTATCCACCTCCACTACTGGATCAACTCGTTAGGCAACTAGAACGATAGATTACTCTGCAACTATAACCGGAACAAAATCAGCTTGAGAAAAACTAGTAGGGTATGTACCAACATGCAGAGACAATACATGTATATAATTGGAAGCATCACCAACAGCATATGCAGCCAAGGCAAAGGAATGAGAAGTAAGGCAACCAAGAAAATGCTTATCGTGTCGAAGGAGGTAAGTATTGTGTATTTTTTTTTCCAGAAAAATTTTGTAAATTGAAGGATATGAAATGCATGGGTAGATAAAGAACAGATTCATAGTTGGGGTTGGTTCATAGTTGGGTCGGTCCTTTTTGTTGCAATTGATCATCGGGCTCATCACCTACAGAGACCACCAAAGAGAGAGTCAACAACCAAGCTATGAAAACACAATATGTATCAGGTTGAACTAATGTATGAAAACACAATTTAATTTATAACCTTTGTTGCAAAATATACTTGGTAAGGAAAAATATGCCACCTTGAAGTGTCTAGTTGCATAGAATACTACCTGGATATTCTTTTGCAGAGAATGTACCTGGTAAAAAGAGTAAAAAGAGAAGCATGCACTTATAAAATTAAAACTGCATTGTTGTAAACTGCAGGCTATTAATGGTGAAAGGATAAAGACTTTTTCATCTTGGTGGTGCAGCACATGGACACCATACCAAGAGCCAAACAAAGAAAACAAAGGTAACATGTGACAAGGTACAGAGGCAACGTGTGACAAGGTAGCAGCTCAGCATTCCAATAAACATTAGAGAAGCTTTAATATTTGGAAAATGATACGGTTTTACATTTAATGTCAGGAAGTAATGCTAGACTTAGTTCTAACATTACTTGAATTCGACAAAATTAATCATCAAAAATGCACTTTAAACTCCTTTTAAGTTAAGATATAGTCTGGTTGTGCCTCGGGAAGAGGCCAAATAAGACCACAAAATAAAAAGTTAGAGTAAAAAAAAAATGTGAGTTGCAAAATTTTATGGATCCCTCAAGACTTCGGTTAAAATGTTAGTTTACATTGATTTGCATGTAGCTACTAGAAAATCGATTACAATGAGTCCCTACAGCCCGAAGGGCAGGGACTAATAAGTATTAATCATATTCTTACTACTAATACGATAATATAATAAAGTATAATATGCAATAATAATATAATAGGAATAATAAATAAAATAAAAGTTAGCATAAGAGTAACATAGTAAGTTTAGGCCCACGGATGGGGTGCCATCTAGGGCCATGGAGCTAGTGCATTTAATAGCCTTGGTCGTCGTTCTTACCCCCAAACCACTCAATATGATCAGCATTTATGGGAAGGGATAGAAACACAGCCAATGTAGGATGGATGGTTTCATGGCACACTTAATGTCGCCATAGTGCCAACCCTGGAATGGTATGAGGTGCATGCGGCCTGTCAACTAGGCTTCTTCGCCTTCTTTCCTTGGCATTTTAGTTATAATCCAACAAGTAGGTAATGTTTTTGTCATTTTGCTCTGGCTCTTCCTCCAACTCCCAGTCACCACTCTAGTTCTCCCTCCCCATACCTTCACTGTCTTCTTTTGGTTTTCCTTTTTGTTCCTCCTGCCTCCATGTCTAGAGAGTGAGGGAATCCCAAGCATGGGATTGCATACTATATCTTCATAGCCAGACAGTGCAGGCTTGGCTCCTCCTCCTCTTCCATGGAGTTCAACCTTTCGATTGTTAACCCTGGAGTCCCTTCTAGTCTATCCTCTCCTTCCAATGCCCATAATTGGACTTACCTGGATCCTCCTAGAACTCTGATAGAGGAAGAGCACCCTCCAGTTCCCCCACAAGCTCCCCTTCCTTCCCATCTCATCTCAACTTCTGATATTCTTGTGCCACCCAACACTTATGGCCCAATTATACCTCCCTTTGACCCTGTCACGGTAATGGGAACTTGCATCGTCGAAGAGGAACTTCCACAAACTGAGCATTTCGAGGATACCCACCAGCCTTGTCGACCACCTTTAGCTACACCTTTGGCATTGAGCATCTGCAGCACATGTCATATCTCACAGGAGCAACTTGATTTGATTTTGGACATGCGAAGGAACATGGCGAAGCAGCTCCACCACCAAGACATCCTTAGCTGGTGACTGGACATGTTGTTCGACTCTCTCTCCGACGAGCCAAACAAGCGAAGGTGTTCGACCTGTTGCCAACCTTTTGTCTTTGTTCTTTCCTGATCTCCTTCACCCGACAACAATGGCTCCATCGGTTTTCCAAATGTTTGACTTGGATTTGCTTTAATGTTTCAATTACTCTGCTCAAGACTTACACGAGAATAGCTCTAGGATGTTTGTGTTTATTGTTTACAGTTCAATGTTTTCACAAACCTCAGGACATGCCACCTCTTCTGGTTTCCATATGTATGACAGAATAAGGGACAGTTTTTGGCTATGTATAATAACAATATTTTAAGGCAATAAATTATTTACTTACAAAAAAAACATAGTAAATTAAGTAGAAATTATTAATAATAGCTTGATATTATAAATATATCATAGTCCTAAAGTAGTAATGGAGTGTAAAGTAATAAGAGTGTTAATAATACTAGGTTTAATAGAACTTCAAAATATTAAAATTCTATACTAAAATTAAAATTAGGTTGTTTAGAGTATAATTGGTAGTAAATAATAATATTATTATTAAGGTATTATTACTAAGGGTTAAAGATACCAAAGTTATTAAAGTATATAAAATAATAAATTAGTAAAATGTTATTAAAGTATAATATTAGGTTAAGACCTTATAGAGCATAATAGATTAGAATCATAGTACAAACTTATTAATAATGGATCTTAAATGTATTCCTACATACTAAAATCTAGACCCAAGGGGAAGTAAGGGAAGAAACACAAGAAGGAGAGAGAACACAAGAGGGACCAAAGGTGGAGCATAATAGAACATAATAGAATAGAATCATAAACTTATCAATAATGAGTTATTAATATAAGATTATCTAGGACAAAGAACCTAAAATGAAATGATACAAACTAGAATCTAGACCCAGGGGAAAAGTAAAGGAAGAAACATAAGAAGGAAGACCATGAAGGAGGGCCAAGAGGGAACACACGAAGGACTAGAGATCGGGAAGGAGAACTAAGAAAAGAAGGGAGGAAGAAACAAGGTAGAAAAAAAAAAAAAACAAATCAGAAACTTAAAAACCTAAAAATCAGAGCAAGAGAGAAGGAAGAATGAGAGCAAAAAACCAAGTAAAAGAATAAGGAGGAGACTTACCTTACTCTATCTATTCAATCTATTGTTGATTAGTGGAATCCAATTCTCATCGATCTCCAGACCTCCATCCCTATTAAGATTTCCAGGGTGTTTAATGATTTTGATGGCTTCTCTGACTCTTCGCTTGAAGTAGTAATCTTCTTTGGCCAAGATTTTAGTATCTTCCAGGCACACATGGCGCTTGGTTACATTGGAATGCTTGGCTAAGGCTAAGTTATGTGTGCGACCATTCTTGATATCAGCTCCTTTCACTTTGATCCTTACTTGAAAAGATCCTCATGTTTCCCTGATGTAACACTTACCACAAGAGCACATCACCTTATGGAGTCCTTTATATAGGCGATGGTCTAAGACCTATTTAACTAATCTCATATTTTGTCTTATGGTTTACAATGGTTTGAAGGAGGTCATAATTTATTTCTTTCTCGGGACTTTGGAAATATTATCAGTGACTCCTTTTATGTAGGGGAGGTAGGTTGTTTTTCCAGGGTAATTGTTTATGGAACGTGGCTCACCTTCTATCCTTTCACAGACTCTATTGATTTCTATCCCAATATCTCTATTCTTGTATCCTATGCTTTTGAAAACCTTGGTTAGGTGATCCTTCTCTTGATCCAAGTGTTCTTCATCAAAGATCCTAATAGCCCACGTGGTTAGGGTGTTCTGAACTCCCATATTTTGGGTGGGATGGTGATGAGAAATTCATGCATATGGCTCTCAGTATGTGTTTTCTTTCTATATAATTGATGTCCCAGGTAGCCATCTTGTTTTCTATGTTGTTTTTACAGACCAACATTACCTACAACTAAAAGAAATCTTACAACAGGAAAATGTACAGCTGAAATTAAAAGAATATAAGATTAAAGAAGATAGAGTACATATGCATAAAAACAAAATCTATGTTCCTAGTTCTGGAGAACTTAGAAATTTGGTATTAAAAAAAATGAATAATCTTCGAGATGTCGAACATCCCAGTTACCAGAAAACAATTGCAGCAATAAGAAGCCAATACTTTTTTCCAGGAATGAAGAAGGATGTTGTTGAGTACATTTCTAGATGTATGGAATGTCAGAGAGTGAAAGTCAAGCATAGACACCCAGTGGGTTTGCTACAACCATTGTCGATTCAAGAAAAGAAAAGGGAAGTAGTAACAATTGATTTTATCACTAAGTTGGCCAAGATAGAAAGACAACATGATTCAATAATGGCAGTGGTGATTAAATTGACAAAGGTTGCTCATTTTGTTCCAATAAAAATGACTCATACAATAGTTAATATTGCATAAATTTACATGAGGGAAATTGCTAGGTTGCATGGAATACCTAAGGCAATGGTTTCAAACAAAAATAAAAAGTTTACTTCAAATTTCTTGAGGGGATTATTTAAAGGATTTGGTACAAATATGAATTTTTGCACAACATACCATCCACAGTCAAATGGGTAGATAGAGAGAGTCAACCAAGTGATTGAAGACATCTTAAGAATGTATGCGACAGATAATCCATCTAAGTGGGAAGATCACTTGCATTTCGTTGAGTTTTCCTATAATAATGGGTATAAAGCTACATTGAAGATGAGTCCATTTGAAGCTTTGTATGGTAGAAAATGCAATACTCTAGTGAATTTCGACAACCCAACAGACAGAGTAGTACTTGGTCTAGAATTGCTCAAGGATATGGAAGACTAGATGGTTAAAATTAAGCAGAATTTGAAAGCAGCTCAAGACAAACAGAAGAGTTATGTAGATAATAACAGGAAAACTAGAGAATTTAAATTGGGAAAGAACGTACTTTTGAAAGTGAAGCCCAAGAAGAATTCGTTAAAATTGGGTAGTTGTACCAAGCTAACAGTCAGATTCCATGGTCCATTTGAAATATTGGATAGAATAGGGCTAGTTGCATACATGTTTCCATGGATTTGCATAATGTATTTCATGTCTCTTTGTTGAAAAATTATGTACATGAGACTAATCATGTTGCTAATTGGAAATTTGATTTAGGTGGAGCCAGAAGGAGAGTTCCAGGTCTAGTTGGTGCGCACATTGGACGAGAAGGTCAAAATTCTCCATAATCGAGCCATGGGATTGGTAAAGATTCAATGGACCTACCACGGTCCTAAAGATGCTACTTGGGACAATGAAGATGCCATGTGGGAAGAGTACCCGCGACGTTTTGAATAATTTTGATATTTTGATTTCTCCCTTTTGTATATGCATTGAGGATAATGCCAAAATAAGGGGGAGGGGAATATAATACCCCAGTTTTGAGCCCCCGAATTAATAATGTGTTTTGTTTATTCATGAAAGGTCGAAGTGCCTAGAAATGTGATACTTTGAATATATCAATAAAATACATTGTTGGTTGCAAGATGAACAAGGACATAGATAAGGGGCTATGATTCCATGAGAGAGGGGGGATAAAGCGGTTAAGTCTTTTTATTATTAATTTATACATCCATCTTGGTTTTAGTTGGGAAAAGTGGTTACATGAGCTTCTTGGAGAGGCCATGTGGTTCATTATTGCATGTATTTATATAAACCCCTATTTTGGGTTGTTTGGGGGTTGCTCATCATGTGGTTCTTCATTCATTGTTCCTCGTTTCATTTTTACTACTCGTTCCTCTTTCTTTCTTATCTTTGGTTTGGGCACATGAATGAATTTTTGGGGGAGAGAGCCATTGTTTTGTTTGTTGTAAGTATTTGTTGATTATTCCAAAAAGGAATAGATGCCTATGTGCATGACAATAATGGTAGTTGAGATAAAATTGTCCATAGTCTAGAATCCTAGGAGTTTCCAGCATTGAGATTTCCTAACTAGTAGAATTGAAGCCCTGGAAAAGAAGTGGAACATCTTAAGGGACTGCATTGTAGAGAAAGGGGTTCATTTATTTGGGTTGTGCAGACTAAAAGGGGAAGAGAGCTATTAAAATATGATTTCTATGTGGTTGGAAAAACTGTGATAGCTTGATAGTTATTTATCTGTGTTAGAATCGGTCTAGGACCCGTCCTTGTGGATTCGTAGCCCTAGCTTCGGGGTGACCTATTGTTGAGAGATAGAACAACAATATCTATGGTTGGGTGGAAAGTTTGACATCTGCAACCAGTTGGTGAACGTTTATTTGAAAAGTTAAGTGCTCTCTATGTCTTTTGTGTAATTTATATTCAACTATGTATTTATTATCTGTGAAATGTATTTATATTGTGCATGCTTGTTTTTATTGTTGTGTGTGGCATGTTGATCATTTATTTTATGGTTTAGCATGTTCTTATTAATTTCATGTGATGTTATCACATATCTTGTGTAAATAATGGTAACAAAAAATTGAATTTTCCCAAGAAGGCAAATTTAGAGGTACCCGGGTTGATGGGTACATTGCAGTTTAGCTTCCAAGCAAATATTTGGGTTTGTTGGTGATGGGTATGTCATTGTATATGATCATCATTGCTTCCATTTTTATTGTTGGTGTAATTCACATTCGTTCTACTTATTTATTTTCCTTTTATCTTGTATTTGCAATGGTTTTCATGTTTATGGACTAATTCTAATCACTTACCTATTGTATAGCTTTCATCCTAGAAACACAAAGGTTGTTTTTTCTCACCCAAATGGTAGGAACAACCAAATATATTAACAACTCCCAATTAGTTTCTAACTCTTAGTTCACTTTTCCTAGGTTGTTGGAGCTCTTCCTCTCACTTAATTTGTCTTGCAAGTTGGCAAATTGGTTGATCCATGGCCTTAAATTAGATTTTTAGGCCTTCATCCGAGCATAATTATTCTTTCTACAGTACGGGAATCTGGGCGACTTTCAAAAGAATAGTCGCATAGATCTTGCGAATCTGTCATTATTGGTCTATGAGATATGCACTTCTAACACCAAAGCAACCTGCACAAATCCCCTTTCTCCCAAGATTTTGGATTATTTTCACTTATGTTTGCAGATAGGGGATAAGATTTTTTTATGCACTTTCTAACACTCAAAAAATCAATTTTTGGTTCATTCCTGCATAAGTAGATAGTCAACTTAGGTTGGTAGGGGGGTTAAAAACAATCATTCTTATTTCCCTTTCCACGTGGATGGATTCTTAAAGGTCACATGAATTATTAGCTACATATTTTTCATTTTTTGGATTATTCGGGACTAGGAGTGAATCTCACCAGCTTAGTATGCTCTCTACCTCGCACCTTAGGGTGATCTTGGTATACTAGAAAGGTTGAAGATATGTCCATCTCCTTTTGCATTCAAAACACACATAGGAATTATATTAGTTAGAGTAATGCACAAATATGTTCACATCCTCATTTTATATGCAATTTACAAAACTAGGGAACTTGAAGGATCAAAGGGACCACCATTGTCCATATCTCTTGCAACCTAGAATAGTTTCATTTTATCAAAGTAGTTGCAATACAACACACTAGGGCGTCTGAAATATTTGAAAGGACCCCATGTTTGGCCCTTCATTTTTGAACATACTGAAGTTTTGGGGAAAGCAACGGATACCAACTGGATGATGAAGAAGCAATGAAAAATGGTTAGAAGAACATATAGATAATTGAAAGTATAACAACAACGGAAACATCCAAAAACACCATGTGCCAGCTGGAGGAGCAGTGAAAAATGCCAAGAGCACCGAGTGCATGCAAGAAAGAATCTGAAAAAAATAGTGGGATAAATAATCCAAGAAGCGACCAAGGGAAAAATATAAATATGGAGCCATGTAACGAGAAAGGGTTGATCTTAATTATGGTTTGTCATAATCATTGTTGGTCATAGTTATTGTTGTCTTGTAGTGTTTTCAAGTAGGAGAGCTTGGTCCTATAGCTAATGTAATGGTCTCCGTTGATAATCATGTGGCCTTCCCAGCATGATTTTGAGTCTGTAATGGGTTATGTAAAGTCGTATCATGATACATAAGAGATTGTATTGGAGACCTCTGATATATGTTGATTTTGGAATGATTGGAGTTGCTAATATAAATAAGTGTTTGGGCCCTAAAATTTATTGTTACGTTGATCAGATATGATGTATTTGAATATATGGTTCTATTGCACAATCACTTCTTTCCTGAATGGTTAAGTATTTGATTGTTGTTTATGGATGTCTTTGGAATCTACTATACGTTTCTAATTAATGTTAACGTAAATATGATGTTGCATACTCTCCAACTCACTTCACCATCCAAGTCTCGTCTACGCCTCGGGTGGGACTTCTTTCCCTTGCAGAAGGATGAATAGGTCGACGTGTCTAGACTATAGTGGTGCCTTTTGTTGGACACCTTAGAGAACCCCGTTCTCAATCTTGCACCAACAAATGGTTTTGTTGTCGGGACCCGAGCTTTCAAGTGATATTTTAAAGGATGCCTCATCGGATTTACAAATATTATGTTGAGAATTGGTGGGAAAGAAGCTACAACACATTCATACAGCAAGAAGCGGATTTGAGGCACAAAAAATTTAGGGTTGTGAAAAGAGAGGTGTTTTATTCAGAGCCTGCTAGTGACCAGTAAGAAATCTTTTGGATTAGGTTCCTAGAGGATGTATTTCAGTGGTTAGATCACCTACAAGAAGCACTGGAATACAAAGATTGAGTCAAAAAGAAATGTACAGGGTTTAGAGCCTCTTCATTGGTTAGATCACTTAATCTCTTGTACTGTGGATTTTTGGGGGCAGATTGTTCTAGAAGGTTATATTATTGAATTTTCTGCAGAGAATCATCAAGCCTTCTCAAAGGCCAAAGTAATATTTAAAGAAGGAGCTAGAGGAAGATTGTTGCGAGATATCCCCTTATGGATCAAGGTTTTCTTATTGGAAGAAGGAATGTTGCATGTTCCTTCGGGTGATATGGCAGCGTAAACCCCTGCACTCGGGGGAGGGTGATTTAGAAAAGGGTTCATGAGTTAGGTCAAGGAATATTTTTTGGTTGATATTGGGGGTCATCCAAAGAAAAGTGAAAGAGACAAATTAGCTCAGAAGAGGGTTTTTGTTATTGAAAAGAGGTGGTGGAAACAAATGAGAAAAGTGATGAAGAGGTCTGATCAATGGCAGAAGGAGATCAACTTTGAGAGTAGTCATAGAAAATATTTAGAAGAGTTGTGGGAGCTGAAGAAATGGGAAGGATTTCCAATCAATGGTTGAAGGAGAGACTTGGTGAAAGAGGGGAAGGTTTTGTAAAAATCAAATAAGAAGAGGGAATTTCAAAAGGGACAGATGAAATAATAAGAATAAATGCCACCATTGAAGAATAATACTCAACAGGAACCCCTAAAGAAGTTGTGGGAGAATCAGAACCTGGAACGCCTAAAGATGTTGTATTACATCAAGATGTTAGAGCAACACTACAAATGAACGAGACCCCCCATATAAAAGAATTTTTCTCTGAAGGAAAAGGAACCATCCCTGAATCACCCATTCCCCCACCACCATCCATAAATTAGGTAAATTCTACAACAAATCTTTCTATCAATTTTGTTATTTCTAATCCTTCAAGTCTAGCAAGTTCAAATAGTAGCAGTAGGGGAGGTGTGGTAATATTTTCAGTTATGTCACAACTAGGACCATCGGGGATCATTTTAGTAGGGTTTCCATATTGCTCGATGGTGAATCAACGTGCGAGATCCCTCACTCGATACCCTGAATTTTGGGGTAAAGGTGATGAGGACATAGAACAACATTGATTTCTATGTGAAGCCATCTGGAGGTCTCGTGGAAATTTAGATGAAAACAAGTTAGTTGAATTTCATACTACTCTGAGAGGTCGTGCTCTGAAATGGTACATGAAGGTAATCAAGTCAGGGGCTCAAGGGAAACCCTTCACACTCACATATGTGAAGCAACGATTTATAGGGGAATTCTAACTACCTCAGTTAGAACAACAAGCTCTCTCTGATTTGTGAGAGATAAAGCAAAGAGATGGTGAGTCTAGTTGGGAATACAACTAGAGGTTTAAGGATGCGATAGGGAAGTTAGCAAACCTTATTCATGAGGATCATTAGCGAAAGTGGTTCATTCAGGGGTTCTTACCTTTGATGCATATCCCTTTTGTTATCACATAAACTTGTCAGAGTCTTGTAAATTTGGGTTTTTTTCCTAAGTCTATACTTTTACCTGTCTTTCCTCCTTTTATAGACCCAATCGTAAGGTTTTTTCCTTTCGGCTTATAGTTTTTCTTCTTTTTTTTGCCTGCCTGAGAGGTGTCAGCCCTAAGCCTTTACGTTTTCTCTATGGTTGATCACTCCTCTCTCTTTTCCTCCATCACTAATTATTTTGCCTTCCTGATCCCTCAATCAGTCATCCAAGTATTCATTTATAGGGACCACGGCCATAAGCACAAGAGCAGCACTTAAAGCAGTCTGATATGGACTCAAATCAAGCGAGCGAGAAAGATCATCTTTCAACAGCAGAGATTCATCAGGGTGATCATATCGACGACCATCGGGCGATCGGGACAATAGAGGTACATGAAGTATAGTGGCAGATAGAGTTCTGAAATCATGAGGCTCGTCCTAGCCGTGGATCCTGGGGAGGACAGGTGGCAACAAATTAGCATTTCGTTGACTTGCAAAATGGACCATTCAAAGGGTAGAGTCATGAGGACTCGTGAAACATGAAGTCTCGAAATGATCTGGGTCATCTATTTCAGAAGGACAAGTGGCGCAAGATCAATTCATGGAGAAAGTCATTTCGAAAAAGCTGAAGCAAGGAATGCACAAATTTCCCGAGTCCCGAAATGTCGATGGTCCGAAGTCCTGATGGTCTGAGATACTGAAATGTCAATATTCATCTAGGTCGTCTAATCAAAGGGGATGTGTGGCACCTAATCCAAGATATCGTGATTTCACAACTCAGACGTTTGAGTATGGAGCACAACGTAAGTTCACGAAACACAAAATCGCGATGCACTTTAAAGTTGGGCCCACGGTCACAGCTCGAGATCGTATGAGGAGAGGAGTTGCGCAAAAGGCTAAATCACCCGAGTTGGTCACAAAGAAAGAGTTGCGTGGCCTCGAGGTGCCAAAATTGACTCGAATGAGCCGTGAGCTCGTTTGGGACAATTATGGGTGTCAGAATTTTCCCGATCCCGACAAAAGTAGTTAATGGAAATAGGGGGAGGTAGTTGAAACCTCGTTTCACTCCGTAAATGGAAGGCATAGAAGGCCCAACCATGGGGACTAAACCATCAGCCTGTGGTACCCCTGTGAGCAGATTTCCTTGCAAACCCATGCTGATCTGAGATCGCGTCTGACAGAAGAATGCAAGTGCAGGCTGACAGAAGAAGATGCAGATGCAAATTTTTTAATGTAGTAGTCAGGTCACACTCCTGGTGGTGGCAAACTGTTTCGAGTATAAATACTCATTTTTGATATTTTGTCATGGTCGATGGTAGAGAAAAGCTCCCGTATTGTAAAGTTTTAAATGAAGTTTTTGGCTCTCTGGTTATGTGTTGTAGTCTGAGATTTCTTGTTTAATGACAGTCAGCTTTCTTGCTCCCTCTTGTTTCCCTCTGATACTGAAAGAGTTCATGAGTGACTGATTCACATGAATTATTGTGATTGTATTATGATGAATGTTTAATTATAGTGTTGTTATTTTTCCTTTCAATTTCTTTGAGATTTGAATTCAAGAAGATCTTGTGTTTAAGTTTTTCCTCTTTGGGCTCTTGGAAGACGTGATGTCCATGGCAAATCTCTATGCTCTCCTCACAAAAGTCTTCCCTCTACTCACCCTTACTCCAACTTACTGACTGAAGTTGATTCCAGACCTCAATTACTTATGCATGCTAGTCCAGTTTTCTGAGTTAAAACGATATCATCTCAAGTCTACGCCCATTTGACCTCTTTAAAAAACCAACCCATGACATAAAACTCTTATGGGTATTGGGCTTACCTTCGATGCAATCCGAAGGTGACTTCTAGTGCTAACATTTATGGCATTGTTGTCGGGGATGAATTGAAGATTTTCCCTGTGATAGAACGACAAATCTTAATGATTCTGAAGGTGCATCAAAACTCAGTACCATAGAAGATTGTGACTTGCACCTGGCGACTCCACTATCTGGCGACTTCCCTGGTCCAACTCCACTGTCTGGCAACTCCACTAGTTCGAATCCACTATTTCAGTTGGCTCCGAAAGGCAGACACGTGAGGTATCAACCACAACTCCCTCTAGCCACGCCTAAAGCTGACCCAGAGAAAATTATCAGAAAAGGAAAGACCCCTCAAGAAGGTACTTCAGTTGCTGAACCAGTCGATTCTAGTAATTTTCATCATCCTCACTCTGATACTCCATTACCTGCTTCTCATACTCCTATTATATCTTCAGTTGGAGTTTCTATAGCCTTGAATTTTGCGGGTTTTCATGTTGTTTTCTCCTCCCCTGGCCTTGGTTTGGAAGGAGAAAATTTCAACACTCCCATCTCCCCTGAAGTTGTTCCCTAGCTCAGACCCAGAACCTTAGGATATTTTCCCACTCCAGGTTTTACTATCCCTTCCCCTATCAGAGTCATTGTAGGAGAAGCCTCTTTTCCTACCAGCTCTACTACCTTTTTCCCCAGAGGTACATTTCCAATCTTACCTGTCCGAACTCCATCTCCACCGTCTTATCCTCCAGTTAACACTCCAATGGCAGGAGAAAATCCCACCAGAACCAGAATGGAAGCTATGATAGTTGCTAGGTATGCCCTTCTTTTTTTACCTCAGCCTCTGAATTCCCTCCCAGCGGATGGCTACCTTAAGTAGTTACATAATTTCACGGGTGAGGGAGGCATAATTGCAAAAGCACATCTTGAGGCCTTTTATAGTTTTACAAATAATCATGCCATAGAGAATGAAGATGTGTAGATGAGAATCTTTGTTCATAGCCTCGATGGTGAAGTTAGGAAGTGGTTCAAGGCCTTTCCCCCTGGATCTATTGGCGGGATTGAAGCCCTAGATGAAGTCTTCTTAAAGGATTGGGGAGACAAAAAGGATCTCCTTTACTATATAACAGAGTTTGGGGCTCTGAAGAAAGAGGAAGGGGAATTTATGTCTGATTTCTCCAAGAGGTTTAATAAAATGTATAATAAAATCCCCACTGAAGTCAAGCCTACGGAAACCTATACAAAGATTACTTATGCTAGCGCTTTGGATCATGACTTATGTCTCCTGCTAAGAGAAAGAATAGCTACTTCATTGGCTCATATGCAATATGCAGCCCTTGAAGTAGAGTCTAATATATTTGCAGTTGATAAAATTAAGAGCAAGGCAGACAGAGACAGAACGAAATGGAGCTCTGAAGCTTCAACCTCTGGTTCCTCTACTTTCCATCCTCAAGTTGATGAACTTACTAAATTAGTAAAGTCTATGTCCGCTGAGATGGAGAAGTTGAAGCTTGAAGGAAGACATAACTATAGAAATCCACAAAATGTTGATAACAGAGGTCACTTCATGATACCTAACAATGCTCCTCAGATTATTCCAAGAGAGTAGAGGAATAGAGATAGAAATGATCAGAACATCCAGACCCCTCTCCAAAATACTCTCGTTACGGATGATGAAGGTGAGGATGAGGACCTTGATCCTGAAATCCACTGCCTTGGAGACACCTACTCCTTTCCTCATTTGACCGAAGCTGCATATGAGGAATCTCTCATGGACAACCAACTTAATGAGTTGAGTAAAGGAGACAAGGCCGACAAAAGACCAAACAGATACAATCTGAGGTCCAAGAAGAAAGAATGAAATCTCAGTGCTCCTGAGCAACCTACCAAAGCAGAGAAGTTTGCTAAAGATATAGTTGACAACAACAAAGGTAAGAAAGCGCGATCACCCTCTCCAGTAATTAAAGTTTCTATTCCATAAGTAAAAGAAATCCTAAAGCCCCCTCCCTCTTTTAATTTTGACCATGAAATTCAAAAAAGTAGAATCCATGTTACCCTCTCTGAGTTGTTCAAACAAGAAGACTTTAGAAGGTGCCTCTCCAAAATGTTGCAGCCTGAACCTTTGTCTCACTCCACAAACTCAGTCAATTTGCAAGATTAAAAGCCAGTAGTTATCTTAGGTCCTTTAGTAGAGGACAGAGATGACTCATCTCCTCCCTTCTATACATCATTCAACATACATGACAAGGTGTTGCACAACTGTTTGATGGATTCAGGGGCATCTCACAATCTTATGCCTAAAATCGTCATGGAAGAGCTTGGTCTGGAGATTACAAAAGCCTAGCATGACTTGTTTTCTTTCAACTCCAGGTAGGTCAAGTGCCTCAGGGTTATCAGAGACTTGGTCATATATCTGCTCCAGCTGCCAATGAAAGGTGTGATCATGGAAATCATGGTAGCCGACGTTCCCCCTAAGTTCGGGATGCTTCTATCTAGATCTTGGATAAAAAGACTAGGGGGGACTTTGCATATGGACCTCACTTATGCTGCCATTCTGGTGTTTAGGGGTGAGCACATAAGACTTTACAGTGAAGCGCAATTGGCCTACATTATTAGTGATGAATCAAACCCCACGAACCATCCTATATTTTCTCTTGACACATATTTGGGATCTAGCTTGCTACAACTCACCGACGCTCCTGAAGCTCCTCTAGAAATAAAAAATTGGCCTATTACTTTTTGTGAAAATTCCCCTCCTATCACCTCTGTGTGGAAAATGTTCTTCGATGGAGCCTCTTATAGGGATGGTGTTGGTGCTGGAGTGGTTCTTGTTTCGCCTACTAGAGAGACTATAGCTTTGTCCTACAAGTTAGAATTTGAAGCTACCAATAATGTGGCAAAGTATCAGGCTCTTGTTTTGGGTTTAAGGGATGCGAAAGACATGGGGATTGAAGAGCTGGCAGCATTTGGAGACGCTAAACTAATTGTTCATCAAGTCAAAAATATTTATCAAGATAAGCACCCTACACTTAAAACTTACAGAAATGAAGTGTGGGACCTAATTGACAATTTCTTCTTAGCTTTCAACATTTCATTCATTCCAAGAGAGGAGAATATTGTGGTCGATTCTTCAGCTGTCTCATAGAGCCATTTCAAAATCCCACTGCCACCTAAGCTCAATTATAATGTCGAGGTAAGGTATAGGCCCTCTGTACCTGACAATATCAAGCATTGGAGGGTGTTCGAGGATGATCTTGAGATCAAAATATTTCTTTAGTCTATTGATGAGTTCTCTGCATTACACATTGATCAGGATCATGATTCTGAAGGTGACCCTCACGCTGATGTATTTTTAAATAAAATTAACAATCACCATATTGTTCATCTCCCTAGCAACCACATTCCAAAAGGACTGATTCATTTATAAATATTGTTCGATGGGAACGATGTGGTAGTAAAGTTTAAAGGCCCAATTGAGGGTGTTGATGTAGATGAATGCAATATTGGTGCAAAGGAGGATCCAAGGTTTGTCAAGTTGTCAAGCAGCCTGTCAAGGGAGCAAAGGATTGAGTATGCTAAGCTGTTAAGAGAGTTTTTTTATGTGTTTGCCTGGACCTATGAAGACCTCATAACATACGACACGAGTGTCATTGAGCATAAAATCCCACTGCAGGAGGAGGCCAAACCATTCAGGCATAAATTAATACAGATAAATCCTACGTTGTTGCCTATTATGGAGAAAGAGGTAAAGAAGTTGTTGGATGCCCAAATAATTGTCCCTTTGAGATATTTTGAATGGGTGGCCAACTTGGTTCCAGTAAGGAAAAAGAGCGGAGAAATCAGACTCTGTGTTGATTTCAGGAATCTGAACAGAAGCTCTAAGAAGGACAATTACCCTTTGCCAAAGATGGAACACATATTGCAGAGGGTGACAGGCGCATCCAGGATATCCATGATTGATGGATTTTTTGGGTACAAATAGATCTCTGTCCTGCCTAAAGATAGAGAAAAGACAACCTTCACCACTCCTCGGGGCACATTCATGTATGCCAAAATTCCCTTTGGATTGATGAACGCAGGAGAAAACTTCCAACGAGCCATGGACATCGCCTTCATTGGGTCACCTATCTGGATAACATAACAGTATTATCCAAATCTAATAAAGAACATTGTCAACATCTAAGAAAGGTCTTCTCGAAATGCAGAAGGTTTGGTCTCTCCCTAAATCCCAAGAAGTCTTTATTTGCCATGCAGGAAGGAAAATTGTTGGGACACATTGTATCAGCTGAGGGGGTCAGGATTGATTCAAGCAGGGTAGAAGCTATTCGAGCCTTATCACTTCCCAGATCCAAGAAAGAAGTTCAGTCCTTCCTGGGCAAAATCAAGTTTTTGAGAAGGTTTGTTTAAAATTTTGTTGAATTGGTGAAGCACATCACAACCATGCTTAGGAAGGGGAACGAAGTGAAATGGACTGTTGAGCCCAAAGAATCCTTCAACCAAATCAAAAAATAATTGAATGAGGTACCTGTGTTGATCAGTCCTGATTATTCCAAGGATTTTTTAATTTTTTCCTTTTCTTCATTTGATACAGTGGCAGTTGTTTTACTACAAAAGAATGATGCAGGGTTGGAGCAACCTATTTCTTTTTTCAACAGAGCACTAAGAGACGCAGAGGTCAGATATGACATCATGGAGAAGTAGGCCTACGCTTTGGTGAAAGCCCTCAAAGCTTTTAGAGTCTATGTTTTGCATTCAAAAATCATTGTATATGTTCTCTCAACTTCTGTAAAGGATATTCTCATTCAGCCTAAATTAGATGGAAGAAGGAGCAAGTGGATTGCCAAAATCCTTGAATTATATCTGGAGATAAAACCCACCAAGCTAGTCAAAGGCCAAGGTTTATCCAAGATGTTGGTTGAATCTAATTGTAAATCTTTGAAGGTGAACTTCATCAACACTTGCTTAGAAAATCAGCAGGCTAAAGTGTCTGATAGGAGTCCTCAAGACAGCCCCCCATTGGTAGAATGTGCTTGGTACAAAGATATCATATATTTTCTGCAAATGTTACGACCTCCGGATGGAATGGGGAAGAGCAAGGCAAGAGCTTTAAATCTCAAAGCGATTAGATATTGCCTTATCGACCAGACTTTGTATTGGAAAGACCCTCTAGGAGTGCTTTTGAGATGTTTAAACCCACAGGAGGCCCAAAAGATTATATTTGATTTTCATGACAGCTTGTGTGGGGAACATCATTCTGGAGAACCACAGCCTACAAAATTCTCAGGGTTGGGTACTTCTGGCCTACTCTGTTCACTGATGTCTGTGCGAAAAATAGGGCTTGCATCAAATGTCATAAATTCTCTGGGAAGTAGCAACTCAAGTCTCTCCCATTGAAGCCTGTAGCAGCTTCAGGACCCTTTCAGCAGTGGGGCCTAGAATTTATTGGGGAGATTCATCCTCCTTCGAGTGGTCAGCATAGATGGATCTTGACTGCCATCGATTACTTCACCAAATGGATAGAATCTATCCCCACAGGGAGTGCTTCTCACAAAATAATCATTGGTTTTCTTGAAGATATTATAGCAAGGTTTGGTTGTCCGAAAAGGATTGTCACTGATAATGTTGCATCCTTCAAGGCCGATCCATTAATCTAGTTTTGTGAGAAGTTTGGAATTTCACTGATTCACTCAACTCCTTACTACCCCCAAGGGAATGGGTTGGCAGAGTCCTCTAACAAGAGCCTCATAAAAATTATCAAAAGACTATTAGAAGACAACAAGAAGGAATGGGATTCAAAGCTCAAGTTTTATTTGTGGACTGATAGAGTGACAAAAAAGAGGTCTCTTGGTGCCTCTCCTTTTAGGCTTGTGTATGGAGTTGAGGCCATATTTCCTTCTCAGCTCGCCTTGATGGTGGCAAAATTATTCCAAGACTACCAGGGAGAACCTGATGACATGGTCAGGAGAATATTACAACTGGTAGAAGTGCAGGAAACCAAAGAGAAGCTACTAGACAGGGCACATGACCACCAGCAGAAGATCAAGCAGTTGTTTGACAAGAAGAGTAGAGAAAAGGATTTCTAGCTTGGAGATCTAGTACTCAAATGGGATGCACCCAGACAGGAATAGGGAAAACATGGTAAATTTGAAGCCCTTTGGATTGGACCCTTCAAAATTTATGAGACACTCTCAAATAATGCTTATAGGTTGCAGAATTTGGAGGATGACGAAGTTTTTGGTGGCCCTGTAAATGGGCACTTCCTGATTTTTTTTTTTTGTTTAAAGCCGTAGTCGGCATCCCACCATTGTAAATACCGTTCATGTTTAACGTGTATTTTGTTTTTTAATAGGAGAATCCATAGTTCAAAGTTAAGGCACTGGAACTACTTGTTCTTGGCAGCTCGTAGGGATCATACCATCCCTTATGGAGCCAAATGTTATCACATAAACTTGTCATAGTCTTGTAAATTTGGGGGTTTTGCCTAAGTCTGTAGTTTTACCTATCTTTCCTCCTTGTACAGACCCAATTGTAAGGTTTTTTCCTTTCGGCTTATAGTTTTTCTTCTTTTTTTTGCCTGCCTGAGAGGTGTCGTCCCTAAGCCTTTCTGTTTTCTCTATGGTCAATCACTCCTCTTTCATTTTCTCTATCACTGATTCTTTTGCCTTCATGAGCCCTCAGTCAGTCATCCAAGTATTCATTTATATGGACTGCAACCATAAGCACAAGCGCAACACTTAGAGCAGTCTGATATGGAATCAAATCAAGCGAGCGAGCAAGATCAAATTTCAACGGTGGAGATTCATCAGGGTGATCGGATCGACAGCCATCGAGCGATCAGGATCATAGAGGTACAAGAAGTATAATGGCAAACAGAGTTCTGAAATTGCGAGGCCCATCCTAGATGTGGATCCTGGGGAGGATAGGTGGCAACATATTAGCATTTCACTGACACGCAGAATGGATCAGTCAAAGGGAAGAGTCATGAGGACTCATGAAACGCGAAGTCACAAAATGATATGGGCCATCTATTTCAGATGGACACATGGCGCAAGATCAAATCATGGAGAAAGTCATTTCGGAAAAGTTGAAGTAAGGAATGCGCAAATTTCCCAAGTCCCAAAATGTTGATAGTCTGAAGTCTCGATGGTCTAATATCCCGAAATGTCAATATTCGTCTGGATCGTTCGATCAAAGGGGATGCGTGGCACCTAATCCAAGAGATTGTTATTTCGCAACTCAAAGGTTTGAGTATGGAGCACAACATGAGTTCGCAAAACGCGAAATCGTGACGCACCTGAAAGTTGGGCCCACGGTCACAGCCCGGGGTCGTATGAGGAGAGGAGTTGTGCAAAAGGATGAAGCACCCGAGTTGGTCATAGAGAAAGAGTTGTGTGGCCTCAAGTGGCCAGAATTGACTTGAAGGAGCCGTGAGCTCATCTGGGACAATAATGGGTGTGAGATTTTTCCTGATCCCGACGAAAGTAGTTAATGGAAATAGGGGGAGGTAGTTGAAACCTCGTTTCACCTCGTAAATGGAAGGCATGAAAGGCTCGACCGTGGGGACTAAATCATCAGCCTGTGGTACCCCTACGAGCAGATTTCCCTGCAGACCCATGCTGATCCAAGATCACGTCTGACAAAAGAATGCAAGTGCAGGCTGACAGAAGAAGATGAAGACGCAAAGTTTTGAATGTAGTAGCCAGGTCACACTCTTGGTGGTGGCAAATTGTTCTGAGTATAAATACTCATTTTTGATATTTTTTCATGGTCGATGGTAGAGCAAAGCTCCCGTACTGTAAAGTTTTAAATGAAGTTTTTGGTTCTCTGGTTATGCGTTGTAGTCTGAGATTTCTTGTTTAATGACAATCAACTTTCTTTCTCCCTCTTGTTTCCCTTTGATACTGAAAGAGTTCATGAGTGGTTGATTCACATGAATTATTGTGATTTTATTATGATGAATGTTTGATCATAGTGTTGTTATTATTCCTTTCAGTTTCTTTGAGATTTGAATTCAAGAAGATCTTGTGCTTAAGTTTTTCCTCTTTGGGTTGTTGGAAGACCTGATGTCTGTGACAGATATCTACACTCTCCTCACTAAAGTATTCCCTCTACTCACCCTTAATCCAACTTACTGACTGAAGTTGATTCCAGACCTCAATCACTTATGCATGCTGGTCTAGTTTTCTGAGTTAAAATGATATCGTCTCGAGTCTATGCCCATTTGACCTCTTTAAAAAACCAACCCGTGACATAAAACCCTGATGGGTGTTGGGCTTACCTGCAACGCAATCCGAAGGTGACTTCTAGTGCTAACACCTTTAACTCAGCAAAGGATAGACACTTTGGGAGAAGCACTAGAGCAGGCAATGAAGATCGAGGCTATGGAGGGTTATCCAAGGGACTTAAGAATCACAAGGCCTCAAGAGGAGGCTAATATTGATCAGTTGCAGGGCCAAATCTCTATGCTGGCCAAGAAAATTCAAGAGTCGACTCTTCTGAAAGTAAGTCGACTGCAAGT
The DNA here is from genome assembly GCA_009831015.1 of Picea engelmannii. Lineage (NCBI taxonomy): Eukaryota > Viridiplantae > Streptophyta > Pinopsida > Pinales > Pinaceae > Picea > Picea engelmannii. The sequence continues at coordinate 66,557 of ML839063.1, forward strand.
GCGGTGTACGGGTTGTTACACGGAAGGACATGTATCTAATGAGAGTCTGAGGCTAAGGGGTATATGGCACTCTAATATAGTCCCTCCACTAGTTGGACTAGTGGAGAAGTTGCGTAGGTTGTTGCTACAGTGTCGTTCCATGGTCCTATCCAATACCATGCCTTCCCGAATAATTGAGGAGGTCATAGTACCGAGTATTGCGAGATCTGCATAAGTCATGGGAATTCCCCAAGGCATTGTATGATTTTACAGAAATACACTCCTGCATCGAATCCCATGTATTGTGAGTTATGTGGTTCATCCTCTCATAAACTAATCAGTGCAAAACTCTATATGCACTCGCCAACAGATTGGATCAATCTGCATTCTGGGTTAATGAAGGACTTGGAAGGGGTCACAGAGGTAGAGGAGGATACAGGGGAGGACAAACTGGAAGAAGAGGACTAGTTCCTTGCTACAATTGTGATGAACATGGACACTTGGCAAGAGATTTTCCACTCCCTAGAAGATCGTGGTGTGCGCACTGCAGGAATAACACCCATGTTACAGATTATTGTCCAGACCTTGTTGCAAAATGGGTGTATCGTGTCAAGCAGAGAGGTGCCAACCTGATAAATTATGAATCTATAACTATGACTAAAAGAGAGGGTTATAATATTAATATCATCACTAGAAGAGGTGCAAAAACTGGCGCAGACACATAAAGTCCACATCAAATAAAAATCCATAAGACTATTCCAAAAAATACCAAGTATGATCTTATGCGGAAAAAGGAATTCTTTAAAAGTGTAGTTGAGATGTTCAGACATATGTAGAGTTCCTCAACACTTGAAGTTGTAGATCCAACCTTTAAGACAAATCCTCGGCAACTAAGGGATGCTATAGATTCATCTGCTCAAATGGATCCCTCAAGAAAAACATGGAAGGTTGTTGATCTATGGCTACAACTATTTTATGACATATTGGATGATGAACAACTTACTAGGAAGTTGTTGAATACAATGAAGTTGGCTTTGCACGTTGAAGTAAGCCCATAGGATTTTATTGTTGCCAACCTTCCAGAAAATAATATAAGTAGAATCGATATAAGGAAAATGAGAACTAGAAAGGAGTTCAAGTTGAATGATCAGATTGGTGACTATGAGATTAGGGACGTTATGTTAGATTTGGGCTTTGACATCAACATACTACCCAACAAGACTTGGGAAGTAATGGGCAATCCCAAGCTCGTATATTCACCTATTTAGTTGAGCATGGTGAATCAGTATTGCATCTATCATGTGGGGTGGCTACAAAATGTTGAAGTAAATTTGGCTGGTGTTAAATTAGTAGTTGATTTCGAGGTGATTGAGATAATGGAGGAGAAGAATCCTTATCTATTTCTTTTAGGCATCGATTGGGCCTACGGAAATTACGCAGCAATCGATCTTAAGAACGAAACTATGACCTTTGAATCTAACGACTTGAAGGTTATTCAACCACTAGATCCTTATCAAGGTCCAAGATACATCGAACCAACCAATGATAACATGGAGGTAGGCGTCATTGATTAGTTGTATGCTCTTACTACAGGAAAACGAGTAGATTACACTAATCCCATTGCATATGGATACATAAGTCGACGAAGCATTTAGTAATGGATGAGGATTTTGAAACAACATTCAATGATTGGAAGCAAAGTCAGTATGAGAATTTTCAAGGTGTTGTGCAACTGTCAGAGCAGTAAGGTGGATTGGAATGGAAATCAAGGAGTGCCCAACATACGATGGTACCTCGGATCTATGCAGTTTTCTCATTGACATAGAGGGTAAGTTTGTGGCAAAACAAAGAATATCAACACTTGACCTAGCCTTGAAGTCTTCTCCAGCCAAGTGGTGGGATACTCACGGAGGAACTCTCTCATCTTGGTACGAAGTCAAGATTTCTATACAACATACGTTTCTTCCGCTAATGCAAGTACAATAGCTAGGACAAGATCAGAAGCAAAAGAGTCAAATGTTATCCTTAGATATATACAATGGTTAGTCTAACCTAGTTGCACACATTAAGCATTGTTTAAAAGTGTGGAAAGTTGTGCAACTCCCTTCCTATATGTGGACACACAAATTCTTCCACTCTTTGGGAACAATTCTAAAATTCTGGTATGTGCACAAGGAGACAAGGAGACAAACAGTATGTTGGGAGACACTTCGGAATCAATTCTGCTATGAATTATCATTTTCCAGTAAGACTCTCAAAATCACTGTTGTGATCCAGCAAATCATGAAGATGTTGTTTAGTACTGAACTTATGCCTAAATATCCACTTACAGTATGCTCTAAGCATGAACACTTGCCTGCGTATAACTTGTATCCATCCAATATAAGAATACCCATGGTTTGTACTAAAATTGACGAGGATTGGGGAGATCCCGATGAGTTGGAGGAGCTCAAACATTTAACCTTTCAGGAATCCATAGGAACAAGAGAATTCAAGGATACCATATTAGGTGATATCAGTAGCTCATACACTCAACCTCTGAAGTTGTGGAAAGTGAATATCGGGAGTGAGGATCATTCTAAGATGGCAAGCATAGGAGATTGTTGGGATGAGCAAACTATGATAGAGATATAGGCTCTATTGCAGGAATACAAAGATCTATTTCCCAAGAGATTTTCAGAGCTGAAGGGGATTAAGGGAGATTTAGGAGAAATGAAGATAGAATTGAAACCTTATGCTAAGCCAGCCAAACACGGATTGTACCGAGTCAAGGATAAAGTTAAGAAAGAGATCGATAGAATGCTTGCAACTAGGCTAATTTTCCTTGTGGTTGAGTTCAAGTGGATTAGTTCTATTATAATACAGAGTAAAAAGGGTACTAATGATATAAGATTATGTGTTGATTACAGGAGTTTGAACTCAGCTTGTGCACACAACCCTTTTCCTACTCGCTTTAGTGATGAAGTTCTTGATCAAATGGTAGGCAATGAAGCATATTCTTTTACAAATGGATTCTCAGGTTATCATTAGGTCATAATCACAGAAGAGGATAAGAGAAAGACTACTTTCACTACAGAATGGGTTTTGTTTGCTTGTAGCGTCATGCCCTTGGTCTGAAGAATGATCCTGTTGTTTTCTCCTGAATCGTAAGTGTTGCCTTCCAAGATTTTATTCACAAGTTCCTTGAGGTGTAAATGGATGACTGGAAAATACATATTTTATTGATGAAGCACATAGGTTTACTATGGTTGATGTTCGATCGTTGTAGACAGCAAAAGATCTCTTTGAACTTGAAGAAGTGTCTCTTTTGTGTACCTTTTTGTAAATCTGTTGGGATATATAGTATGCAAGGAAGGAATTTTAGTTGATCCTACAAAGGTTGTTGTGATACTGAATATGCCTCTTCCTACAACTGCGAAATGGTTGCGGTCAATGTTGGGTCACACTGGATACTATCAGGAATTTATCAGAAATTACACAAGCATACTTGCCCCGTTGGAGAAGTTGTTGAAGAAATATAAAGTCTTCAGTTGAAATCCATAGTCTCATCAAGCATTTGATACCCTCAAAGAAAAGTTGAGTACTACCCCTATTCTCATATATCCAAATTGGAAGGTGGAATTCCATGTACACATCAATGCTCCTGGCATTGCTTTAGGGGCAATCCTTGCGCAACCTGGTGAAGGAAATTTGGATCATCCCATTTATTTTGCTAGTAGGAATCTTTCCCAAGCCAAGTGCAACTACACTACCACTGAAAGGGAAGGTTTGGAAATGGTCTATGCTTTGAAAAAATTTAGACATAATTTTTTAGGAGGTCATTTTAAATTCTTTATTGATCATTCAACTTTGAAATATCTAGTCAATAAACCTTTGTTGGAAGGAAGAATTTGTAGATGGTTGTTGTTGTTTCAGGAGTTTTCCTTTGAATTCATTGTCATACCAAGTAAATTAAATTTTTTCCCCGATCATTTATCTCGATTGGAGTCCAGAGAGAGTGGCGAAGTTGTAGATGACCAGCTCCCAGATGCAGATATTTTTAAAATTGAGGCTATCCCCGATTACCTTTCTGATATTACGTTGTTTCTCACTATTGGTATTATGCCTGATGGGTATTCTGCAATTTAGAAGAGGCATTTGGTGGTCAATATTGTAGACTATCATTTGATCGCAGGACAGTTGTACAAGTTAGGATTGGAAAATATCCTTCGCAGATGTGTAATTGATCATGAACGACCTAAACTATTGTGGGAATGTCGCAATGGAGTTGTGGGAGGACATGTTGGAGGGAAAGAAACTGCACAGAAGGTACTTCAAGAGTGATTGTGGTGGCCAATTGTCTTCAAAGATGATAAATATTATGCCAGGGCTTGTGATGTTTGTCAACAAGTTGGGAAGTCGTCGTTAAGGGATGAGTTACTGCTACACCCTGTCCGAGCATTACATGCTTTTGAGAAATGAACACTTGATTTCATAGGACCAATCAATCCACCTGCCAAACACTTGAAAGCAAGGTATATCATCACGGCTAGTGACTCTCTCACTCATTGGGCTGAAGCAAAACCACTCATTGATTGCTCCATAGATACGACAGTCGGGTTTATTTTTTAGAACATCATCACTCGGTTTGGATGCCCTCGAAGTTTGACCATTCATCAAGGTGCACATTTCATCAAGGAGATTGTAGCCACTCTCATCCGTGAGTTCCTAATTCAACATCACAAAAGCATCCCATATCATCCACAAGCCAATGGTACAATAGAGGTGTTTAACAAGATTTTGGAGAAAGGATTAACTAAGGTATGTTGCGCAAACAGGGATGAATGGGATGAAAGAGTTCTCGTAGTCTTATGGTCTTATATGACTACTATAAAGAAGTTTCACAAATATAGTCCTTTCCAACTGGTCTATGGTAGAGAAGTAGACATCCTTGTTGATTTAGTCACCTCGAGCTTATATATTGCACATGTGACATGTATGATTGATGATGAATCGGTTGTGGAAAGGGTTGTGGAGATGTTAGAACTGTATGAAACAAGATTTCTGGTAGATTTTTGTTAGACTGTGTAAAAGTCTAGGAAGAAGGCTTGGCATGACATGCACATTAAGACTAAGACTTTTGTGCAAGGTGATCAAGTTTTGTTGTATGACAGTAAGTACCAAAAGCATTTGGGGAAGTTACAAATGCATTGGATTGGGCCATTCATATTTGTCGAAATTGAAGAATATATAGTTTTCAAACTTGTACAACTAAATGGTATTCTTTGTATAGGATGGGTGAATAGTGCACGCATGAAGCCCTCCATTTCAATTGCTTTGTTGTTTCCCCTTTTTGTCAATAAAATGGTGACGTGTCCAGTTGTCACTTGTCCTAGAGTTTAGTTGTCGTTCTCAATTTGTCCAGCCTGTATCACACCTTTGTGGTCGGGAAGGTCTACGTCAAATATTTTGGTATTTATTAGCTTCCAAGTTTGAAATATATGTCATGTCGCTATCACCTTGTTTGTTAAATGTCATTGGGACCTTTTTGGTCATCGTCCCATCATTGGCAGTCCAAGTCATTTAAGTCCCAACAATTGTAGGTACCTTTCCGACTAATTGTCAGTGCATTAATTATTTTTTTGTTCCACCAAATATCCCACTACCATGTTGTCGATTGTGCCCTTAATTGCCCAAAACCCAAATAGATATTTCCACGATTAATAGCCATGTCCATTGTTAATGTCATATTAATATAAGTGGTTTCCATATTTATGACATGGCCATGTGCATCCTACGTCACCTTCTTCATTACTCTCTATAACCTCGTGCTTGTCTCCCTCTCGAGTCATTACTTTCTGGTTGTTGTTTGAATTCTTCACTCAAGAGCCCATCGAACACTCTGTGAGACTGCACCCATGTCCCTATCCATGAGTCTCCTTTGTTTACCAATTTTTTGTCTACCAGTATGGTTCACACTACAATAAGGGAATCCCTCCTAAAGGTTGTTGTTCTAGTGGAATTCGTTGATCCACAGGTCGAAGATATGGGTGATATCGACGGAAAAGTTGAGAAAACTCGGTTGCTCGACATTGACTTCACAGATTCCTCATAGTATCCCCAAATATCCATTAACACGTGCATGGATTTTTCATCTCTGCCAATTCACGAGTTACAATGGCAATGGAAACAGTCCTACCTACCCCTACAGGACTCTACTCTAATGAGTTTGTGCGACCTTCCAGTGTTCGGCACTACCGGAGAAGTTGCACGGTGCACAATATTCCTCATTAGTTGAGTGCACAACCTTATTGTTGGATAAGGCATGCCCCATCCATGTGGACAACATTCACAAGCTGATTGGTTTATCCATGGAGAGGAAAAACATAACACAAGACTTCCAGGGATCAGGGAAGTATGACCGCAAGAAGGGAGAGCTCAGCCTCTACAAAAAGTATGGAACATGCGAGTGTTGATGTTTGAATCTATTAAGACCGAAATGAAAACCTCACCAAGATATGAATCCCCCTATGTTTTTATAGAGATGGTGATCTAGGTGGATATCGGTGGCCACCCACCTTTTCCAACTAGCTCAAAATAGCTTTCTGGCAATTTTGACAATTTACTATTTTTAGCAGGTTTTAACTT
>WSFP011309084.1:0-43510 GCA_009831015.1 Picea engelmannii
CTCAACAATCCCAATTTCTCTCTACACATGACATACATCATAGTTATGTTAGTCGTCATGTAAAAATAAAAGTGCAAGTATCATAGCTTTTAAACCAATAAACAATTTTTAGATATGTCCCAACATATCTCTATGCACTTCATAACATTATCCTTAATGTTTTCATGAATGCAATATAGATAGTTCTCAACTTTTTTTACAGTGATACAACCCTCACTATGGTGTCAAAACATTTACTTTCATCAGCGTACCAACTTTCCCATCCCAGAGAAAAACATAATACACAAAAAGAAAAGAGTTAAGGGCTCTCCCCTCTTTCCAACTCCTTCTACACAACCTGGGAATTTCAACCCGACTGAGTTATTTCTAAGGCCTCACTTCCTTTTCTTACATGGTTTCAACCAAGCCAACTCAATCAAACATACTCATTTATTCATTCTCCCTTTACCAGCTATACTTGTTCTTCATAGCTGCTCATCTAAGACCTACAACTCTGTAATCATTTCAAAGTTCTTAGGGTGGGAAAAGTGTTCCTCCTTTTTCCCTTTCTTTTCTTTTGCAATTTACTCCATGTTGGGATCTCCCTACTCTTTTCCTTGAGCATCCTTGGTTAGGCCTCACCCTAACCTTTTTGGATACATTAGCATACTTTAATATCAAAAATTTTGTTCATAAAGGATCATGAACCTGTGCATCCTGCACATTATATTTTTAGTTAGCCAGAATGGTCAACATTCCTTTATTAGTCTTCTATCCATACATGATGTTTTCAAAATGTAATCCAGGATTCTTATATATATATATATATATATATATATATATATAAGATTGTAGCTCACTACTTAATTCTCGACAGTCATTAAGGTTGTGACTCTGTCCTCCTAACAGAGTCCTCACATAGTTCCTCCACATGAAACCCCTTCAACACGCAACTTCCTTATTGCATATCCATCATTGTCTGTGTTGGCCTCAACCTTGAGTTAAATTTAGTTGTTTACCAAATATTCCATAAGGAATATAAACATGTAGCCTTGTCATGCATCCAAATTATGTATCCACACGTATTCTCGTTTTGTTACTTACATCCATGATTTACTTAACCATATGCATAATCATAAGCCTGTGTGTAGCTTCCCTAGGTATATTTTGCAGCTCACATACATCTTTTCATTAAAATCATTTAACTCATGATTGTTCACAGTCATTCTCATGTGCTCTTAAAAGGCATAATCATTTGTCTCTTATCATAACAACAAAGCATCCTTTCTCCCTTACTCTTTCATCTATTTATATTAGTCTTTCCCGAGGGAATAAAACACATTCCCCTCAAGCCATCATTCAAAACAAAACTTTCATGACTCTTCAGAATGGAGTCAACCATGCATCCACAATATTCTTTAAACTTTGGAAAGTGAATTTCTTGCCTCACATTCCACTCATCAAGGTAGTCATATTGTGCCTTTGGTATGCATATATTCATACAGGTGCATCACATGCACCTTTAATACCATTCATATCTAATTGGTATTATTATCTGTCTTCATGTCAAGAAGCCTCACAATGCATTAAACCCATGCACTCAAACATATACAAACATAGCCATACATTCATAATCCAATCTCATTGCGTGTACCCTTTCCATGTCATACATGCACATTGTCAGTGTTTCATGGAAACCTGCATAGGAGATCTAGCTAAAGCAAGTACAAAAAAATATTATCAAGAAAGGAAGAGAGATTCAATATGAAAGAATGAGAAAATATATTCACACTAATCCAATGAGCTGATGATTGATACATAGATCATGATCAATATGATACAATGAATGAGTGGAATACACTCATATATAGGGCAAAACATTCCATAATTAAGAGAATCAATCAAGCAATTAGCTTTCCTTAGGAATGCATGCATGCATAATAGTGATGGTAAAAATAGAAAGTCTAAAAATAGAACTAGTTAGTTAACTCCCAATGAACTAGTGTTACTCCCATTGAACTAGTGGGTCAAAAATAGAAATTTCTCCAACACCGCCCCTGAACATCACTATGGAGTAAAAAATGAGTCCCGACTACTAGGCCATTTTAGGTACTCATGTACAATGCAACTAATGAACACTGAATAAAAGTGAGGAAAGAGGGAAAACCACGTGGGAACAAACCCCCCCCTCAAAAGATAATGTATCAAAAGAAGAAAATGATAGCTGCTAGGCAATTGTGTTCTTCACTGCAAGACGATCCCGCAAAGTCTAAAACTTCTGCTCATTGAAAGTCTTTGTGAAGATGTAGAAATATTTATGGATCTGATGAAGTCCTTTGGCAACCTATCGAGCCTTGTACTTCTTGATCTTGTGGACCCATTTGCACCTGAAAATATTCCTTTCTGGTGGACGTGGAACCAAATTCCAAGTCTGGTTCTGTAGGAGTGAGTCATACTCCTTCTGCATGGCTTCTTGCCATAATGGATTTCCCACAACCCTATTGTAGTTCTGTGGATCAGTAGATTGAACCATATAGCAATGCATGGGCATCGCAGGTTCTGAAGCTGAAAATACATGAGAAGGATCCTCATGCTGAGATCGAGTCCCCCTCGAATCCAATGGATTCCCTGCAAGGTTGTCTACTGCCTGAAGTGTGGTATGTGCCTTCTTAGGCATTTGCTGCAGCTTCGACACTGGATTCTTATTTGGATGTACTACCTACTTATTTCCATGTACAAAATCTGAGTGTATGGAATCATCTCTGATGTCTGAAACTGATGGAAGAACGAGAGTATATGCATGTTGCACTAGAGGTGCATGCAAAGTACTCTTGTTATGTGTAAGTAGAATAGATGAGTCATCGTCAAAAAACTTAGTGAATTTATACAATCTCGACTTGTGATCCACCTCACTAGTTGCAATGATGGAATTGTCATGCATGTCAATTATTGAAACTGAATTTGATGTAAATTCAACCTTTTTACCTGTCTGAGCGATTTGATAAACTGAGAGCAGATTCATAGAAAGATTTGGAGCATGTAAAACATTCTCAAAACTACCATTGTGGAGTTCCACTCTCCCTTCTCCTGCTACTGCTACTGGAGTATCATCCCCCATGAGAATAGGGGGTATTGAGCATGGTCTCAAGGAAGAGAAAAATTCCTCTTTCGCTGCCATATGATGGGTTGCACTAGAATCTATAGTCCATGAATCATATGAGGAATTAATTGCAACAAGAGCATGATGATTACCTTTCTTAGGAGCATGATCTTCTTCCTTCTGCTTCTTGACTCCCTCTGGAATGAAGTTTCCAAGGTTGTTCTACTGAAGTGCATGTTCCATAAGATCGATATGTTTCTTCATGCATGTGGATTCTTCATGATTTAGTTTATTGCAGTAAGTGCACTGCTTTCCCTTCTTCTTCTTCTTGGAATATGAAGAGTCTTTGGAACCTGAAGAATCATTAAAGGATTTGGAATATCCCTCCTTCCTATTCTGTTTGAATGACCCTTTTCGATCCTGCATGGTGAGTGCATGTGCTTTGGGATCTTTCATAAGGCCCATATGTATGAGTTTTGTCTACTCTTGTGTAAGAGACTCAATGAACTGAGCCAATGTATGCATTTTCCAATTTGTTCCAAAAAGACATCTACTAGAATGGAAATTGGAGACATATATAGTGTATTCTAGTCCTAGCTTGGCCAAGATTGTTAGAATAAGTTGTTTGTCTTGTGTAGACTTATCAATACCACATTCACCCAAGATTAATAGCAAAGATTTAAATTTAGTAAAAAAATCTTGTATATTATCAAAACTTTTAGGGTCTAAGGTATTCAACTCTACCTCAAGCATATGACCTTGCATCTCATCCTGCTTTCCAAAGAGTCCTTTCAAGGTGGTCCAGATCTCGTTTGGAGTCTTGCATGCGGCAACATGAAACCAAAAATCAATGGATATTAACTCAAGAAGTAGTCCTGTGGCCTCATCCTTACGGTTCACCCATCTCATCTTCTCAATCGCTGATGTAGGTTCTGTTTCTGTCGCCATCGTCAAATTATACAATCCTTTCCTTCTGAGTTGGAATTCTGCCTTGGGCTTCCAATCAAAATAATTGTACGGTGTGAGGATTACCACCGAGTTTGGCTATATAATAGTTTTCATATCTGTCTCTCCCATTTTTGAGCAAACGGTTAGGAATCTCGCCAAACGGTTGAAAACCCACTTCCAAAATGGGCCGATTTACTTTCCTTTAGGGTCGTTTCCTCCAAAACGTAATATTTTGGGAGCAATGAATGTGGAAAGGTACGACCATGGATTCGTATCAGTTTCAGGAGACTATCTTGCGGATCAGTTTCTGAGCAAACGATGAAGAATCTCACCAAATGGTTGAAAACCCACTTCCAAAATGGGTCGATTTACTCTCATTGCAGGTTTTTTTTTTCTCAAAAACATAATATTTTGGGAGGAATAATTGCTGAAAGTTACGACCACGGATTTAGCTCGCCGAAAACCCAATTTTCCTTATTCTTTGGCTTGTCTGGCTTGCTCCAAGTAGCATAGCTCCGATACAATGTCAGTGTTTCATGGAAACCTACACATGAGATCTAGCTAAAGCAAGTACAAACAAAGATTATCAAGAAAGGAAGAGAGATTCAATATGGAAGAATGAGAAAATATATTCACACTACTCCAATGAATTGATGATTGATACATAGATCATGATCAATATGATACAATGAATGAGTGGAATACACTCATATATAGGGAAAATCATTCCATAATTAAGAAAAACAATCAAACAATTATCTTTCCTTAGGAATGCATGCATGCATAATAGTGATGGTAAACATAGTAAGTCTAAAAATAGAACTAGTCAATTAACTCCCAATGAACTAGTGTTACTCCCACTGAGCTAGTGTGTCGAAAATAGAAATTTCTCCAACAGACATGGACATATCAGACTTCCAGATCCTCCTCCCAAGGATATTGCAACCATCCTTATGAAAAGCCTCATAGAGACACTCAACACTGAGCTTCCCTCTAAGTTGAGGGCTTGCAGTCATATTATTCTTCTAAGCACATTTTATACACATATATGTAGGTGCATCTCTTACACCCCTTTTACATTGATATTTTAGTTTTAATATTAGTGTTCTTTAGTGACATATTACAATCACTCATATAACTAGTCTCACAGTCATAATTCATAAAGATGTTACCCCTTCTACATGGAAATAACCAACAAGGGTCACCTTTTTCCTTTCAATCCAATCACATCCAAGTATTTCTATTAGTGCCCATCAGTATAATCCTACTCATGTAGGATTGGCTATCACTTACCAAAGAAATGATAGTCTTCTTCTGCCACAGTCTAGCATGATTCAATATTGTTGGGTAAAATCCCAATTGAATTTTAATATGCATCCTTCTACTCAAGTAACTTATGCAAAAAATTTCTGTTCAAAAATAATATTCTTAACAAGATCACCTTAGCCTTGGTAACCTATTCTTATGGTTGTACAACAACACGTACAATTGCAAAGTGAAGTCACCTTCTTTATTCAAAACATTAGCAACATACAATGTAGATTTCCCGAACATCTATCAACAATAGCAAGTTTCATTCCTCTTTGGTAGAGGTTTAACTAAGCTTCTTAGGAATGTGTAAGATAGGGCATCACCCCTTAACATCCTCCAATAATATTTATTCTTGCGACTCATGCATGAGACAAGGCAGGCCAAGTGTTGTTGCCATGCTCTGATACCAATTTGCAACACACCTGACCCCTAAATACTCCTTTAAAGGATGGGGCATAAAATTTTGTTTTCCTTGAACCATGTCACATCCTCTTTTTGGGATGTCCATCATGTTATGCTCATCAAGAGCTTTCCAACCACTGTCTCCATGATCGAATCCGATCTCAGTGTAGAGAGATAGGAATTTCCAAAGTTCTTTGGGCGTTAATAGTCAAGGGCCACATGGCTTTCACGTGGGTCCATCTCATACATGTTATCCATAATTCTCCGAAGTCTTGGAGCTCCCAACGCTCCTGTATCTATGGTGGAAATCCATCCACCATTAATTCCAATTGCAGATCTTCCTCCTCATTAAGGCATACGCTTTAGGGTAGTTTGGCGTTCAGTGCTTCGACACTGAGTGCCCCTTTTCTATCTATGCACAAAACCTCCTAGAGTCTCAAACTCCCAAAGTCTCGTAAGCTTTCCACATGGCTCCAGCCTTCGAGCCCTTTGGTCTCTCTACAACACTACACCCCTAAATCCTCCGGAGCCCCGAAATCCCAGACTCCCCGAGTCCCGGTCACTTCACCAACTAGTTTGGCCAGGCGTGCACGTACCAAGGGATGACACGTAGCAAGGGCCAGAGTTGACATGTGTCACACTCTAATAGGCATAAGGGACCTCCAAAATGTCTGTATCCCGGTGACACATGACACCTTAGTTGCGGGGCCACGTCACCCTGGATTATGTCAGTGAGCCACGTCAACCCCAGACAAAAAAAATTCTAACGTCCTTCATATCTCAGGGTCAATATCTGTCCACGTAGATCCATAGATCCACAGCTCCCATTGCTTCGCAAATCCGGACTTCGGAGCTTATCAACACACCACATCTCAAATTCCCCGGAGTGACAAGTCTCCGAACTATAGGATCGGGTGCCACACGTCCCCTATCTATCAACAACTAAGATTTACTCCATTGTTTGTGAATTCGAGACCTTTCACACTTCGATGACCCTCATCCAAATTCCTCTGGATCACGAGATCTCCTGCCACGTGTCCTCTCATCCAACTTCCCAAGTTCAAATGATGATATTTGGCAGGGGACAAGGGTGACACATGTCACACCTATGACGTGTCCACATTACCCTAGATGACATTAGTGTGCCACGTCACTCTGGCCTTCAACACTATGATGATGTGCACATTCACCAACAGTTTGAAACCTCCCGGATATAATCGACTCGTGGACTTGTGTCCTGGTTGATGGACAGTTAAGAAGGGTTCTAAACAAAGTCCCCAGATTGACGACTGAGAAGGATCTCGAAGGATCCAAGGATTGATAGTCCACGTCACTTCGTAAATTCAACATTTAGAATTTTTGGAGGTGCAACCCCTTTGCTCTCCCGAAGCAATCAACGCTAGACTGACCTTGGCGTAGATCTAACGGTCAGGGAAATTGTTGAGTGTCCTTATATCTACGTCTCACATTACTTTGGGACCAGTAAGTCGACTAGGGTTTAACGTGGGGACGAGTCCCACGGTGATGGGTAAATGACCACCATATGTCGGTCCACCATCAAGCCACCGACTTGATAGGTCGTCTTTGATGTAATTTGGTCTTTTTAATACTTATTTCCTCGGGGCTCCAGACTCCCGAAGTCCCGAACACTTAGCTCCCTCCGAACTTAACCCATGGTTTTTAGGCCTTGGTTATATGGATATTTTTCAAGCCCCAAAGGCTACAATCATACCTCTTGGCCAAGATTTGGTTAAGGTCACAACACCCTAGAGCTCCGAGCTCCCGGAGTTCCAAAGCCAGAAAGGATTAGCTCCTTTTGTCTAGCGCAGGGTTCCCAAACCTTGGTCATGTGGACCCTCTAATGAGTCTCGGGCTGTAAGATCATCTCTTAGTCGAGATTTGGTTAAGGTTGTGGGAATGAGCCTATAGTTTCTCAGGCTACTAGTTTGAAGGAAGCTCCTTCAAATTCGTAGAACTTAAGTTCTAAAATAGGGCGGGGTATTTTTGAACCAATCCGGAGACCAAACTTATCACCTTACACCTATTCAAAAGAAACGACTTATAAAAGAGAAATTAGGCATTATAATCGTTAATTTCACGAGAGGCACAAAGCATCACCATCACAGAAATTCAAATCATACATCTCAATTTAAGTGCACAGGGAACAAGAAGTACTTATCTATTACAAGCTACAACCAATCAACTGACTGTGGGTATTTGTCTTTCCACCCTACTATAGGCTCATATGCATTCATTCTTTAATGCTCTGGCCACCCCCATGCCAAGCCATGATACCACTAGGGAACGTATGTTGTTTCTCAAAGATCCTCTCTTTGTCATAGAAACCCTGCGAGGTTTATTAGAAGCTTCCTCAACATCAAGCTTGCGGCCTTCCTCTTTTCTTCTGCATAACTGGGTCGTACATTCCCCTCGGTGCATGCACTCTTGTCTGGTGTCTCTCCTTCTCTCTACAAAGGCTCCCACGTGTCTCCTCCTTTAACTGTCTATGTGTGTATCTTTTTCCTCCTTTTCCTTCCCAGGATGGTTCTCAACTTATCCTATTCCTTCTGTCAGAAGGAAACTCGAGTCAACCTGGGTTTGCAAGACTATGTGGTACTTTGGGTTGATAGCCTCCTGTCTCCTCAACTAGACCATGCTTCCATTCATGGGGGTGGTTTATTATTCAACCACCAGTCCTTCCTTCATTAACCGATTCCTCTCCTTAGGATCCAAAGGGGGTTTATCATTCCCAACAAGGAGAAATTTGGGTCATTTGACATAATGAATCCTTTCTATATTTTTCCTTTTTCTTTCGTCTAATGATATCATGGCCAATTCTTCAAGGCTTCACCTTCATAGTCAGTCATTGGAAATATAAACAAAATATATTTACATCGTTCAAATGCCATAGCATGGTAATCCTAATTATTGATTAATTCAAGTTGGGAGAAATAGGGGTATTACATTGAAAGATAGGTTTCATGGGTTGAGGAGGTCAGAAAGGAGATGCATGAGTAGGAAGCTTCTGAGAGTTGTGTACCTTCCATGGAGTATCCAGTTGAGTCAACAAGATTTTCTACAGTCATAGAGGAGATATACGATCAAGACATGATTTTCTTCTGTCACAGAGGGAGTAGCTAGTGAGGAAACTTGTACAACATGATTTTCTTCAGTGATTGAGGATGTGACCAGTCACACAAATTTTGCCTCAGTGACGAAGGATGTGACCAATCAAACAGATTTTTCCTTAGTGACCGAGGATGTGGCCAGTCAGACAGATTGAAAAACAAGTTTTTCTCCAATGATCGTGGATGTAGCTAGTCAGAAAGACTTGACAACATGACCTTTTCCCGTGACAGAGTTCACAGACCCATTTTCCACAGTGATAGAGGGAGTAGCCAGTCTATATTACTAGAGTACAGATGAGGTGGAAAATTCATAGTTATATCTACTATGCACGACAATGATGCATCCATGTGTTGGAGGATGGGATACCTCCCTTGCTAAGAGGGGGTGTTGATTTTTGTAGCTTCGGGAGGTATTCCCACAAGAGGCCAAGGTGTCAGGCATGTGGGAGTTTTAGTTGGCACTATTTTTTCCTTTCATTTCATCAAAATAGGCCTAGAAATGAGGCTAGGGCCTCATGGGAAAGATGAGGGGTCTTGTGGGCTTGTGATGCGGTTCCACACCCACAAGAGGAGAATGAAATATTCTAATTTAATGTTGAGTTGTGAAGGGGTTCTTTTAAACCCCTTTTTGGAATTGTATAAATAAAGGTCAAGTCATTGTGACATTAGATAATCACATGGAAGAATGGAGTTAGAATAAAGTGAGTCTGCACTTATGTTAGGAGGCTTGGTGAGCTCAGCAAAGGGCAAGCTTGCAAGGTGGAAAATATGACCCTGAAGAGAGAAGTGAAAAAGGTCACACATGTGGAGTGATTTTTTTGTACTATATGCAGCTTGTAGGGGGACGAAGCGCATATATACACAGGTTGTAGAAGGATGAATCATGTATAGAGCATACACGAGTTTCCATGGAGAAAACAACATATGTACGCAGGTTTCCAACAAGGTGAATCACATATAATATATTTTTATGGGTAGGTATAGATCCATCCAGGATGACAGGTGACATCAGCAGAAAATATAGGTGGTCTACAACAAATTCATGGGCATAAAATATTTCCATAATATTGTTGAGGTTTGGTTTTCTAATTTGTATGGTTATTGGAGGATAAGGTTGTCCTCAGATTTGGTGACATTGTATTGGCTGAGAGGACTGGTTTTGTCCTTAGTTTTGGTGACATTGAGAGGACTGGTTTTATCCTCATATTTGAAGGATTGGATAAAGTTACAAAACATAATTCTTGTGTCTCTTGTGTATTGACGATTCATCTATGATCTTGTTGTTTCCACTGCATATGTTTTCAATCAATAATTTCAGTGTAAATTTGTTCAATGATAATAACCGGGGTTTTACTATTAGATCACTAGGAAGCAATTTTCAAATACAAAATTAGTCACATAGAGTTGCATGTGAAAATTGACAATTAAAAATTTTCAATGGACAATTTCTTATCTTTCCATATCTCCATGGATACTCATAAATATTTCAGTTTAGAAGTAGTTGTAAAAAGATTCTAGTTCGAAGACTATATATATATATATATATATACCATTTCTCTCACATTTGGATATATAGAGAATGAAAAGAATAGTGTGAATAAACTATAATTTTCAATTTTAGAGTAATATATGCAACTTAACTATGGTTTTCATGAGTTATTGTCTTAAGTGATGTAGTTGAGTGTTTGTGTTTGTTGAGTCTTTTTGAAGGAGGGTTTTGCTGTAAATAACCTTGTTCATATTTTTGTTTCAGTTAATTGTTTGTCAAATTGTAAAACTCTTTTTATTCTTGTGTATAATCTTGCTCCTTACTCATGTTGTTCTTTATTGCTACTAGATTAATTTTGTAATTTCATTATTGTTTTGAATGGAGTGTATTTTATATTTAATTATGTAATGAAATGTTCATATATATTGTGTTTCACATAACAAAGCATACTAATGACACAGACCCCCGACCCTCTATCCGAGATCCGCACAGGATCGTTCTAAATTCTCCTTGAGCCAAAGCGGCTCTCTCAGATCCCTATTGGAACCTCACGAATCCGATCCATAGGTCCTTCGTGAAAACCCGCCCTGCGCAACTTAACCCCAGGTGCGAGCCTTACATTTCCATGCGACCACAACCGGGCCTTATCGCAAGTGCCTCTCGCAACTCGCGATTTCGTGAGTCGATGACCTCGACTCCTCTTTCTCCAAACCTCCAATACCCGAGATGCAATATGGTTATGGCTCCCTCCTCACTAGCGCCTACTACATATAACCGTAGGCTAGGCTAAACACTAGCACTACTCGCAACTCGCGACTTCGCGAGTTGGAGTGTTGAGCCCTCGTGCTCCTCTTTTGCGAATCCACGAGACACGATAAGTCAAAAATGGGTTGACTTCTTCCCAGGCGACGTGTGTTCTCCACCTGTCACCCAATTCCACTTTTCTTTGGGCGCTTGTTGTTACGCCACCTGTCAACCACGCGCCCCCCACCTAACAGATGTGCCCCGTGTTCATACAAGCCCTCGGTGCTCGTCACTTCATGACTTCGTAGTCGAAAATAAACTCTTTCAATCCCCCGAACCCTCGATACATGATACCTCGCAAAGGTTCTGTTCCAACGGTTCTCCCGTGGCCTGGATTCAACGGTCTAGATCTCCTTCCCTACTCCTCGCAACTTGGAACTTCGCGAGACCAAGAATTTGGTCTGGCCTCCAAAACTCACGAACCCCCGAATTTGCGAGATGATCCAACAACATGGGTTGAAATGAGATCAACGACTCATATTAACCCTCGAATTCTGGGTGACGGGTTTCACCGGCCTCTAACCCCCTTGCAACTCTGTAAGATCCAACGACTCTCGCAACCTCGACACTTCCTTCACGAAGGCCTCTCACCGTCCGTTCACTCTTCTCAAGGGTGTCAGGCCAAAATGACTTGGCATCCTTCCACTTGAACTTGACTTCTCCGAGATGATTTCAACCTCCGTCTCCCTTTGAACACTTCAAAGGTGTTATCCCTCCTGAGATTTCACTTGAAAACTCAAGCCTCCAAAAGGAATCTTGCTCGCAATCCTTGTGACAATTTTCAAATAACCTCTGGTTATTTGAGTCTTCGACCCTGTGCACTCTTTGCAACAATGGTCCTTCAACCTTCACCTTAGTTGATAAATCCAAAGATTTCAACTAGCCTACGCACACCTTGCACGACTCTGTGCTTCACCTGCACTTCTGCTGGTATGAGAACAACGATATCTCTCCTGAGCTTTCTGAGATAAAACTCAGACCCTTGTCAATGCACACCTTGCGGACGTTTACTTCACTCCTTGTAGGAATTCTCAGGAAGATAAACAATTGAAACTCATTCTACTTCTCTTTCTGAATTCATACATTTAACATGAAATCATACATACGACACAACATTGAGATAAATGCATAACAAAGAAACAAAATAACTGTAAACATACCATTTAACAAATGTAAATAGTAAACATCGTAACACCATGAAAATTGAGTCAGAGTTTCATATATTAACTCAAGTGTTCCTATACATGGGTTCTTCTCTACAACTCTTTGTTACAACTCTCCAGCTTATGAATTTTGAATGATAATATGTTCTTGTTACAATGATACAAGGGTGAGGGTGTCTATATCCGTTTTCCCTCCTACGCTTCTAAACTGTCTAATCTATTAAATCAAATCTACCTACTTTCATTAAACAAACTTAAATGCCTATTACATTCGACAGATGAGAGTAATTTCTCCAGATCTGTTCATATCTCCAAGACATAAATGTAAGTACACTTCTCCTAGCTATTTCATTAATGCTTCAGATTTCAAAATTCAAAATGTTTTCATAAAAACGTGCCCTTTTTTCATCTGCGCGTCCAGCTGTTCCTTTAGCTAGGCACGTGCTTTGGCTTTGTACGATGCTCCTGCATCACATACAAAGGACAATCTTATGACTAAGTATAGTTGTCCCAAAGTAAAGTGTTGCCACCAGTCAAACCAAAAGATATACAATCAGATTAGTTCTTAAGTAAGTTTCATTACTATAACTTAATTTTGTTCTTTGATTAGAATAATTGTTTAAAAATAGGCATTTTATAGGTAATCAATAAATCTTCAGATCTTTAGTTCTATGCATATAGTACCAGTGTTTCACAAGTTCACAAATGAACCCCTCGTTAATAATAAAATTAAGCAATGAAGTAGTTTCGTTTTAAAAGAGATATATTTTAGAGTTTTTAGGCTTTAGTGGGATGCCTTTGTTGCTAAGGGTTCAGATATCTTGGGTCAGTGATAAACTTGGTTTCAGTAAGAGATATATAGCGGTGATTCTTGTGGTGAAAGAAAATTGAGATTAAGAAATTTAATGGGAAAACCTTTGAGATTTGGAAGCTAAATATAGAAGATCTTCTGGTAGATAAAGAACAATGGGTCCTTGTGGATCTTGGTACTGCACCTATAGGTATGTTGATGGAAGAATAGATGAAGTTGGATAGAAAGTGAAATAGCCCAATCCAGTTGTGTGTTTCAATTTCAATGTTACTAAATGTCTCAGGAGAAGCTACAACCAAGGAACTATGAGATAAGTTAGGGTCTTTGTATCAGTCTAAGTCCTTGGTAAACAATCTTTTCCTTTGAAAGAAGATGTACCTCTCGAGGATGAATGACGGAGACTTGGTGACAAAGCATCTAAATGACTTCAATAATGTGGTAAGTCAATTTTTGTCTGTCGAAATTAAAATTTGTGATGAAGATAAGTGCATTAGTTTACTATGTTCTTTTCCAGATTCATGGGGCAATTTGGTAGTAGCTATTCAAAGTAATGAAACCACACTAAAATTTGATGATGTGGCATCCTTATTATCAAAAGAAATGAAGAGGAAAACCATGGATAGTCAAAGCACATATGCCTTATATATAAGAGGACGTTCCGTTGATAGAAATAAAAATAAGTCCTCAAGTGGGAGATATAAATCTCCAAGAAAATCTCTAAGGAAATGTTGGAAATGTGGTAAAACTAGGCATTACAAGAAGGATTGTAGATCTAACAATGTCGAGAGAGGGAAGAGATATGATGACGTTCCTTACATAGAATGGAAGACCTCCTTAGAGGAAGGAGGGGATGTGTACTTGGCTTCTTCAGGTACACATGCAGATCATGATGTATGACTAATGGATTAAGGTGTTTATTTTCATATGAATCCCCACAGGGAGTGGTTCTATGAATATGAAAAGTATAAGGGGGGTGAAACTTTCCTAGGGGATGAATTGATAGATATAATAATAGGATGAGGGAAAATCAAGTTGCGACTCAAGGATGGAAGGATTAGCACACTCCCAGGGGTTTTGAACATTCTAGAGTTGGCTAGAAACTTGATATGTAAGTAAGATGAGTGACATAATTGTACATACAATGTTTGAAAAGGAGACTTGCAAAATGGTTCGAGGAGCAATGGTGTTGATGAGGGGAGTTCATAATAGAACTATGTACAAATTGTTGGGAAGCACTATCAGTAATGGGTGTAACAATTCTATTGTTAATGAGGGTGGAAATGAAGAAGAAAAAACCCCTATTGTCTCTGGAGAAAAGACAATGTTGTGGTATTAACAACTAGGACATATTGGAGGGAAGGGAATTTGAGCACTACATGGTAAAGATATGGTTGAAAGTGTATCTAATTACACACTAGATTTTTATTTATATGAACATTGTATATGTGGTAAACAAAATTGGGTAAGATTCACATATGGTGCTACAAGAGCAAAGGAAATCTTATAATTAGTACATAGTGATTTATTTGTACTTGTGCTTATTCCATCACTAGGTAAATCTATGTACTATGTTTCATTCATTGACGACTTCTCTAGGAATAGATGGATTTTTTTCCTTCGAAACAAATCCGAGGTCTTTGGTAAATTTAAAGAGTTTAAAGATCTCGTGGAAAATTAAGTAGAGAAGAAAATAAAGGCGTTGAGGATAGATAATGGTGGAGAGTTTTGTGGGAATGAATTTGAGGAATTATGTAAGAAGTGAGGTCTAGTAAGGAAAAATACTACTCCATACATACCTCAACAAAATGGGGTTGTAGAAAGGATGAACATGATGCTAATGGAAAAATCAAGGAGCATGCTTAGTGGTGTCAGGTTATGACACAAATTCTGGGTAGAGGTAACGGGTACTGCTTGTTATCTGGTAAATAGATCACCCTCATTAGTGTTTGTGGACAAAAATCCACATGAGACATGGATTGGTAAGAAATGCTCTCTTGAATATCTCAAAGTGTTTGGTTGTGATGCTTATGAACATGTTCCAAAGGAAAATAGGATTAAGTTGGATAATAAAGATGAAAAGTGTATCTTTATTGGTTATAGCTGGTATAAAAGGCTATAAACTTTGGAACCCATAAACTAAGAAGATAGTTTACAATCAGGATGTTTTCTTTAGAGAGGTTAAAGATGTTCCCAAACATGAAGTCCTACTAAAGGAAAAATAACCGGAGACAATAGAGTTTAAGTTGGAGGGTGAAGAATTTGACTCAATAGAAGAACATAAATAAGAAGAAGAAGAAGAAGAAGAACCTCATACTCCGGTATTGAGGAGATCGGTTTGAGAAAGAAGGCATCAAGAAATGTATACTCCACCTGATTTTTCACTCTAGTTTTTCTTTATCTATTATTGATGAAGTTCCTAGAACTATTAGGGAGACAATGGATTCAAAGGATGGTAAACTATGGAAGAAGGCCATAGTTGAAGAAATGTCGACCTTGGATAAAAATGAGGTCTGGGATCTAGTTAAGTTGTCGGCTGGAAGAAATCCCATTGGTAGAAAATGGGTGTTTAAGAAGAAGTTGAATGCAAAAGGTAAAGTGGATAAGTTTAACACTTTCCTAGTAGCAAAGAGATATTCCCAGGTAGAGAGAATATATTTTGGTGACATTTTTTCTCCTGATGATAAATTAAGTTCTATTAGATTTCTTTTGTCTGTTTTTGTTTCTTTTGATCTTCAAGTAGAGCAGATGGACACAAAGACAATATTCCTACATGGGGATATTGAAGAACAAAATTTACATGAAACCACCAGAAGGTTTTGTAGTGAAGGGTAAGCAAGAGATATTTTGCAAGCTGAAAAAGTCCCTCTGTAGTTTACAAGGAGCAAAGGTGATCACTATGTGTATTTTAAATTAGTTTGTGATCATTTTATTTATTTGGCTCTGTATGTTGATGATATGTTGTTGATTGGAAACAACAAGGAAAACATCAAGGAAATTTGATATGAAAGTCTTCTAAATTTTATATGAAAGTTCTTGGTGCTACAAATTTTATTTTGGGCATGGAAATTAAAATAGATTGGGCACATAAGAAACTCTTATTGAATACAAGGAAATACGTTGAGACAATATTGCAGAGGTTTAATATGTAGGAATATAAACCAGTCAAGGTCCCTATTCCTATAGGTGTAAAGTTATATGCAGATTAGTGTCCCAAGACACAAGAAGAGGAAGAGGAATATGACATGTCTCGTGTTCCTTATGCTAGTGTTGTTAGAAACTTGATGTATACAATGGTTTGTACTAGATTGGACATTGCACATTCAATGGGAGTTTTGAGCTGGTATATGTCAAAACCAGGGACGGAGCATTGGACAACTGTAAAGAGGGTTTTCAAGTATTTTCATGGCACTATAGATTATGGAATTTACTACCAAGGAAGACTTGGTATAGATAGAGTGTTGGACATACATGGATTTGTTAACACATGATGGGATGGATATTTGGATCAAAGAAGATCTACAAATGGTTACGTGTTTAACCTATTTGGAGGGACAATTAGTTGGATGAGAAGCATACAATTTGTAGTTGCACTCTCAACTACAAAAGTTGAATACAAGGCAGTCACTCATGCGAGTAAGGAAGCTGTATGGTTATAGAGATTATGTTAATGTATTGGGTTTTTACAAGAAGCTGTAAGGTTATATTGTGACAGTCAGAGTGCAATATTTCTAGCAAAGAACCTTGCTTACCATTCTAAGACAAAGCACATTGATTTTCAGTATCACTTTGTGAGAAACATGGTTAAATACAAGAAAGTGTTTCTAGTGAAGGTGGACACTTTGAAGAATATGCTATATTTATTGAAAAAGTTTGTAAGCATTTAGAAGTTCTCTTGGTGTAGAGGAGCAATGGGCATTGTTGATCATGTAATCTTGGGGCCCCTTGTATGCAAGGAAAATAAAAAGTGGGTGAATGTTGGGTATGTGTTATATTCTTTGCATGACTAGCCCCACTTGTTGTAAAATGTTTTTTTGGCAGTTTTTTCGTCCGTTTTTGGAGGTTTTGGCACACGTCTTTATGGCCCATGGTTTTCTAATTCTGGTTAACGAATTAAGGTTGTAATCTAATCTAGGTCAATGGATTAAATTTTTTAGACGCTGCATAATCATATATATTGTATTTGTAAATGGTAAAATTGATACGACGTGAGTTAGAGGTGCAACTCTAAACATTTGCTGGTTTTCCTTGTTAAGGGTTTATGGGGTAAATTTTTGAGTACTATGTGTGAATGATATTGTTTTCTTTCTGTTTTATAAAGAATTTATGTGTGCATTGATATATTGTAAAGGTTTAAAACTTACAAATACTCTCTTAGTGTTCTTGCACATTCAAAATCTCATATCAATACCCTTGAACCATTGCCAACAAAAGCCATAAAATAGTGCTTAGCATGAGCAAGAAGGCCAACTAATAGGAAGAATATTAATAAAAGTGTAAGAAGACTAAGTATGACCAAACATGCAATGGAAGACATTACTTAGCATGAGAAAGGAGCCTCAACTAATAAAAATAACATTAATAAAAGTGTAGAAGAATAAGCATGAGAAAAAATCCCCCATTAATAGAAAGAATATTAATAAAAAATATAACACTAAGTTTTTTTTGCGTACGATCCTTTTCTAATTAAAAAGTTACAATTTAATGTAATTGTACTCAATTTGTGCTAGTACTAAGAATATTTTAGCATGCATACCCATTCCCCTATTTTCATTGTCATCATCATCATCATCATCATCCCCGTCCTCATTATCATCATCCTCGACATCGTCATCATTGTCATCACTATAATCCTCATAATTGTTCTCATGATGATATTCATTGTTGTCATCGTCATCGTCATCAAATCATCATAATAATCATCCTCATCATAGTCATCATTACCATCCTCTCATAATCCTCATCGAAAACGATGACAATAATGAAAATTGATCACGACGACGATGATGAAAACAATAAAAAATTTCATTGTCATCATTCTCATTCTCAGTGTGTGTGTGTGCATGTGTATTTATAATTTGTGTCCCCACTCTCGCACCTACAAATTGAACCCAAGCTTGTGCCCCACCTGTGATAATACATAGAGGAGAGAGGAGAGCCCGTGACCCCATCTATGTGTGAAGGATCTTCCCTTAGACAAGAGGAACTCCTAATGAAATTTTGTTGATGATTAGATCCATTGTTCATTATTCAAAGGTTGAATGTAATTAGAATATATAAATAAGAAACATGGCTAATGAAGAAATCTACATAAAGTGTTATGCATGTTTAAATAAAAGTTGTGATTAAAAAAAAAAATTAAACCTTACAAACATTTTGTTAACCGAAATCAGTTCTTAATAAAATATAAGATTTTAAAATTTATGATCATAAAAATATTTGATGTCATGGTGTTGATGTACATGATTAATAGATTATCCATTAAGATTAAGACATGGTACAATTCACGTCGGTGCAGTTCTTAATATATCATCTATTAAGTTGATTGTAGTATTCTATTAAGATGGTTGTAATAATATATGTAATGGAAATTTCATAGTGTTTCCGCTTTTCATTGGGCCTCATCTAATCACTTCGCTAGTATAAAGGTGATCCAGGTGGATATTGGTGGCCACCCACCTATTCCAACTGTCTCCTCTTGACAGTTGTTAGTTCAACACGTTCTTTTGTAATTATTTGTAATTGTGGGTTATACACTTTCGGGGCTATCTGAAGCCCTACATAGCTTCCAGGTGGAGATTGGTGGCCTCCCACCTAATCCAACTGGCTTATTTTGGAAGTTTTCATGTCAGCACATATTTCTGTACTTACAGGGATGTTTTGGGGCCCTAAACAATGTTTTTTTGGCTTTCCACAGTGAAACTCTAGACAAAGTTAGAGTTTGACAACATAATGTGTATTTCTTGAAAGTACCTTTCCAACGGGCTATCACGCACCTAAAATTGAGGTCGTATGCAAAAGTTACGACCCCATAAAGTTGAGGTACCAACTTACTCATTAGGGCCCACATAATTTTTGGCGTTTCATCTCCTAGGGTCAAGTTTTTGGATGTCTAGGGCTTTGGAATTCATGAGTAATGTTGAAAAGGCCTCTCGAGCCTCATTTTAATCATTCTGCTCAGACAGATGCGTGTAGCAACTACATATCTTCTCAGAGATAGCTACCACCATTCGAGCAAGTTGTTTTTAGTTCTGCAGTTTTATAGTTTCAACCTATTTCATTTATTCAATAGAAGTTATTGTTCACTAGATATATGTTGGTGTTTTCTGTATCTCTGTGTTATTGTATTAAGTCTATTATTCATTTTGTTCCACTCATAAATATGGATCAATGGTATCAAAGTGGTCTTCTCTTCATTTATTTTTCTTCGTGCATGTCCCAGAAAAGATCTGGGTACAAGAAGTTGGGACTCGAACCAATCAAGCCTTTGCAATGTCAGCCATGTTGAGCCTGAAAAAAAAACCATGGGGGACAAAAGAAATATGATGGAGTAGGAGATCCTTTTAAAATGTTGCTTGAGGAATCCCTTGCGCAACAAATGAACAAAATTATGGACAACTTTGCATAGATCCTTCGATGGTTGCCCATAGGAGACACATCTTCATCAAGCGGCCATGCAACTCCCTTCAAGGTACAAGTAAATTTTGATATTCCATTATTTTAAGGACTGATATATGCGGATGCTATAGATAAATGGTTGAATTTGCTCGAAGGGTATTTTTCAGTCCACCATTTTTTTGGTAGGGAAAATATTATTTTTTCACTCCTCAAGGCCATTCCCCATGTTAAGGACCGGTGGGATACTTACTTTGAGCAAAGGGCCATAGAGGAATCTGTAATATTTGTGGTCTCCCCCACATGGGATTCCTTTAGGGATGCCATTAAAGAACAATACTGCCTTGTTGGAAGCTACGAGGACCAGTACACAAGATGGACCACCCTGTGTCAAGAAAGGGACCAGAGAATAAAAAATTTCACCAATATTTTCCAAACTTTGTGCACCAAATTGGTATCAAATACTCTGAGCTACATATGGTGCTCAAATACCACAACTGTCTACATAGATACATTGAAACAGAAATGGAGTTTCTAGACATCACATCATTGGGTACGACTTATAGATATGTTGTCAAGATCGAGCATAAATTTAAGCAGAAGAGGCGAGCCTTAGGATCTGAAAACTCCTCATAGACGAAGCAGGGAAAAGATAAACCCAACCCACAAAACAAGGGACAAATAAAAGATGGGCACTCTCAAGAACAACCAGTCCAAGATACAACACAAGAAGGGAAATGAGAAGTCAAAGAAGGACACATGAAAATGGTGTGAATACCATAAAAGACTTGGGCACAACATTGAAGAATGTCGCTCCAAGCAGTCACTAGTGGTTGAGATGAAAGCCTCTGAGTCAGAGGTAGATTCTGTCTCTGAAGAAAATATAGAAGGAGGGAAGTGGATTATCAATGCTGAACCCAGTACCACTTTCGCTACCACCAAAGTCCAACCCAATGAACCAGAAGAACCAAAGGAAGGAGAATGCCTTTTTCACTCACATATGTGGGTAAAGAGGGCTCCACTTCATTTCGTTGTCGATAGCGACAGTCATAAGAATATATTCTCAATAGAGGTCTTCAAGTGGCTGGACCTGTCGATGACACTGCAACTGTATCCCTACACCATCGATTGGCTTCACTAAGGAAGAGATCTCTGTGTAAGCCAATAGTGCCATATTCCATATGACATCAAGCCTTTCAAAGACGAGTTATTGTGTGATATTTGTCCCCTTGAAGTGTGTGATGTTCTTTTAGGAAAACCATATTTGTGGAAGCGACATGCTTCGTATGAGTATAGACCCCGAATTGTTATTATTACTTTGGGTAGACAATTGTACAAGATAGCAGAGGTAGCATCGTCTACCGCTATTTATTTAGTCTCTGCTAAGAAATGCATTAAGTTCGTTTCACAGACTGTGAAGTTCTTCTTCTTTGTGATCCATGCTCATAGTAAGTAGAAGTTCGCCACCACATCCATGTCCTCTACACATAGTCTCTCTTTGTAATAGAAGCAAGTGGAAGAGATCATGGAAGAGTACAAAGACATCTTCTCCTCACCCACCGGGGTACTGATGCACTACCAAGTAAAGCATCCAATTGATCTAACCCCCGGTGCACCTATGCCTAATGGACCGGTCTATCATCACTCGTTGATGGAAAATGATGAAATCAAGCATCGGATCCAAGAATTTCTTCAAAAGGGGCACATAAAACCCATCTCCTCCCTTTGCAAAATCCTGATTGTGTTGGTGTAGAAGAAATACGAGACCTGGCGACTCTGCATTGATTACATAGAATTAAACAAAATAATACTCAGGAACTAGTACCTAATTCCTAGAATTGATGACCTTCTTGACCAACTCCAGGGGGGAATTTTCTTTAGCAAGATTGACCTAAATTCTGGCTACCACCAGGTTCCCATTGAACCAACTGATGTATGGAAGAAAAATTTCAAATCTAAAGAAGGTCTCTTCGAATGGTCAGTCATGACCTTTGGCTTAACAAATGCACCAACTGGTTTCATGAGGTTGATGAATGATGTATTGAGACTCTTCACTAACTCTTTTGTGGTGGTATATTTGTATGAAATCCTCATCCTCAATAGAACTTGGGAGGATCACATGCAACATATTCAATGGGTTTTGATCACTCTACGACAGCACAAGCTATATGCCAACTTGGAAAAATTCTCCTTTGGCATGAACAAGGTCCAATACTTGGGATACATTGTTGATGAGCATGGGGTACATGTTGATACAACTAATATCCAAGTCATCCGTGACTGGCCAACCCCAACCACACTAACCGAGCTTCAAATATTCTTGGGACTTTCCAACTTCTACCGACGGTTCATGTTGGGATTGTCCCATATTGCATGGGCCCTCATCCAAGTGACCAAGGGCAGTGGCAGGGAAAATTTCGTGCGGGGGAAGGAACAAAAACGAGAATTTGATGATCTGAAGCATCGCTTGTGCTCAAATATAGTACTCTCCTTACCCGATATACAACAACCGTTCGAGATTGAGACTGATGCATCCGACTATGTTGTAGGCACATTTCTTACTCAACACGATCATCTGGTAGCATACCATAGTGAGACACTCTCATATACTATCCTAAAATAAACCACCTATGACAAGGAAATGTATTCCATTGTACAACCCCATCATCAATGGAAATATTACATTATGGGAAAGGAGACAATCATCCACATTGATCACAAGCCTTTGCAGTTTATACAGACACAGGGGAAGTTGTAGAATGACCACCATCAGAAGTGGTCCACGTACCTGCAACAATTCCATATCAACATCAACTATAAGACATGGAGCACAAATCATGTCACTGATTGCCTCGGTCACCCTCCTATGGCTGCACTCACCACCATGCTCCATTCATGTGGGCATGAGGCATCTGAGTGGCCCTAACTTTATCAACAATATTTAGACTTCGCCACCACCTATCAAATCTTGGGTATAGGCACGAATGTCACTGATTTTCTGATTTAGGATGGACTGTTATTCCATCTAGGCCATCTCTGTGTTCCTATAAGTGAGCGTGAAAATCTGATTTTGGAGGCTCACTACAGTCGGATGGAAGGATATTTTGGCGTGGAGAAAACTGTGGTCGTTCTAGAGAAACATTTTTATTGGCCAAAACTTCAACAGGACGTCAAAAAGTATATCAGATCTTGCATTGCATGTTCCATTACCAATCCAACCATCAATAAGAAAGGATTATACACCCCTTTTCCTACTCCCGAGAGGCCTTAGGAATCCATCTCGATGGATTACATGTCTGGCCTTTCGTCCACCAAGTAAGGAAATGATTGTGTATTTGTGGTAGTTAATCGATTTTTGAAGATGACCATTCTCACAACTTGCAAGAAGAGCATCACATCGACAAATACTTCCAATCTCTTCTTAGAATGAGTGTGGGTCCATTTTGGGATACCATAGACCATCATCTCCGATC
Organism: Picea engelmannii; assembly: GCA_009831015.1. Taxonomy (NCBI): domain Eukaryota; kingdom Viridiplantae; phylum Streptophyta; class Pinopsida; order Pinales; family Pinaceae; genus Picea; species Picea engelmannii. The sequence continues at coordinate 23,221 of WSFP011309084.1, forward strand.
AGGAAAACATGTTCCTCATAAAATTTTGGTCGAGTCTCTGGTCACTGTTGGACACCAAGCTCACTAAAACCATTGCCTTCCACCCTTAAACCGATGGCCAAACATAGGTCATCAATCAGATGATTGTGCACATATTGTGCATGTATAACTCTAAGCATCCATGTACATGAGATGAGAGTCTTCCCTATGTTCAAAATAACTACAACATGCCTTTCCATAGCTCTACTGGCCATAGCCACTTTCAGGTGGGGCTAGGATTCCAACCCTTGGGTCCCATTGATGTTGCACTACCTCTTGCAACAATACATGCAGATTCTTCCCATGTTCATTCCATGGCTAACAAATCCACCAGATTCATTGAGAGGATTCAACACATTCACCAACATATCCATGAGATTTTGCAGAAAGCCAATGCTAAGTACAAGCAATGCCATGATCAACACCAGGTACTGCATAAATTTCAGGTAGGAGACAAGGTTTGGTTACATTTGTATAAAGAATGAATTACATGCCCTATCAGAAGCTCCGTCCACTTTTGTATGGGCCTTACACTATCACCAAGGATGTGGGTCACAATGATTTTGAGCTCAACACTCCCCCCTTCCTTGGATTGCACCTAGTGTTCAATGTGGACCTCCTCTAGCCATATTTTCCACCATTATTGGACACCTCGGAGATCGCAAAACAATTGACACCAACATAGCTCAAACCTCAATGCATGAAATAGGCATCCACTGATTATATAGTGGACACATAGGTGAAGGGCACTCACCAATAAATGATCCAACTTTATCAGGTTGTCAAGGTAGGACAACTCCTACAACAAGGAAAGTGGCTCACCCGGGGCCAAATTCAATAGAAGTTTCCTCACTTGATGGGGGAACTCAACGCAATGGAGACCATTGATTCCTAAGGGGGGAGGACTGATCCAGGTGGATATTGGTGGCCACCCACCTATTCCAATTGGCTCATCTTGATAGTTGTTAGTTCAACACGTTCTTCTGTAATTCTTTGTAATTGTGGGTTCTACACTTTCGGGGCTGTATGAATCCCTTCATAGCTTCTAGGTGGATATTGTTGGCCTCCCACCTAATCCAACTGATTTATTTTGGATGTTTTCATGTCAGTACATATTTTTGTACTTCCAAGACCATTTTGCGGCCCTAAACAATGTTTTATTTTGTCTTTCCACAGTCAAATTGTAGACGGAGTTAGAGTTTGACGAAATAATGTGTAGTTCTTGAAAATACCTTTCCAACAGGCTATCACGCACCTAAAACGAAGGTCGTATGCAAAATTTATGACCCCGGGAAGTTGAGGTACCAACTTACCCATTGGGGACGACATAAATGTTGGCGTTTCATCTCCTAGGGTTAGGTTTTTTTATTTCTAGGGTTTTGGATTTCATGAGTAATGTTAAAAAGGCCTATGGAGCCTCATTGTAATCATTCTTCTCAGATGGATGTGCTTAGAAACCACATCTCTTCTTAGAGATAACTACCACAATTCGAGCAAGTTTTCAGCTTATTTCATTTATTAAATAGAAGTTATTGTTATTGGATATATGTTGTTGTTCTCCGTATCTATGTGTTATTGTATTCAGTTTGTTATTCATTTCTTCCCACTCATAAATCTGTATCAATGATATTAGGGTAGTTTGTGTTTCATTTGTTTTTCTTCGTGCATGTACTCAACAAGATCTGGGTACAAGAACTTGGGACTCGAACCGGTCGAGCCTTTACAAGATCTACCACATCGAGCCCGAAAACAACCCATGGGTGACAAAAATAAAGATGATGGAGCATGAGATACTTTTAAAATGTTGTTTGAGGAATCCCTTGCACGAAAAAGAAACAAAATGATGGACAACTTTGCAAATATCCTTCGGTGGCTGCCCACTTGATATGCATCTTCATCAAGCGGCCAAGCAACCCCGTTCAAGGTACATGTAAATTTTGATATTACATTATTTGAAGGATTGATAGATGTGAATGTTGTAGATAAATGGATGAATCCACTTGAAGGGTATTTTTCGGTCCAAAATTTTTCCGAATGGGAAAGGATTACTTTTTCACTCCACAAGGTTGTCCCCCATGTTAAGGACTAGTGGAATACTTACTCTGAGCAAAGGGCCATAGAAGAATATGAAATATTTGTGGTCGCCCCCACATGGGATTCCTTCAGGGCTTCCATTAAAGAACAATACCACCTTGTTGGAAGCTATGAGGACCAATACAAAATATGGACCACCCTGTGTCAGGAAAGGGACCAGACAATACCAGATTCCACCAATATTTTCCATACACCAAATTGGGTATCAAAGACTCTAAGCGACATCTGGTGCTCAAATACCACCGTTGTTTGCATAGATACATTCAAACAGAAATCAGGCTTTTGGATATCACATCATTGGGTACGACTTATAGATATGTTGTCAAGATTGAGCATAACTTTAAGTAGAAGAGGCAAGAGTTTGGATCTGCAAACTCCTCATAGATGAAGTAGAGAAAAGATGACCCCAACCCACAAAAAAAGGGACAGAGAAAATATTTCTACTCTCAGGACAACCAGAACAAGCCACAACACAATAAGGGGAATGAGAAGTTGAAGAAGGACACGTGAAAATGGTGTGAAGAATGTCACTCCAAGCAGTCACTAGTGGCCGATCTGAAAGCCTCCGAGTCAGAGGAAGATTTTGAATCTGATTCAAATCCAGAAGGAGGGAAGCAGATTATGGACGCTGAACCTAGTGCCACTGTCGCTACCACCAAAGTCTAGCCCAATGAACCATAAGAACTAGAGGAAGGGGAATTCCTTTTTCACTCACAGATGTGGGTAAAGGGGGATCCACTTCATTTCATTGTCGATAGCGACAGTCAGAAGAACTTGATCATAACATAGGTCATCAAGTGGTTGGACCTGTCGACGAAACCACACCCAAAACCCTACACCATCATTTAGCTTCACCAAGGAAGAGATCTCCGAGTCAACCAACAATGTCGTCTTCAAGCCTTTCAAAGATGAGGTATTGTGTGATATTTCTCCCCTTGAAGTGTGTGATGTTCTTTTAGGACAACCATATTTGTGGAAACAACATGCTGTGTATGATTCTAGACCCCACAATATTATTATTACTTTGGGTAGACAATTGTACAAGATACTAGAGGTAGCACCACCTACCGCTATTTCTTTAGTCTCTGCTAAGCAATGCAGTAAGGTCATTTCATAGACCGATAAGTTCATCTTCTTTATGATCAGTGCTCATAGTGAGTAGAATATTGCCTCCACATATGTAGCCTCTACATAGAGTCTCTCTTTGCGGAAGAAGCAAGTGGACAGGATCGTGGAAGAGTAAATAGACATCTTCTCCTCACCCACTGGGGTATCAACGCACTGCCAAGTCAATCATCCAATTGATTTAACCCCTAGTGCACCTTTGCCTAATGGACTAGTATGTCATCACTCATTGATGGAAAATGATGAAATCAAGTGTCAGATCCAAGAACTTCTTCAAAAGGGTCACATCATACCCAACTCCTCCCCTTGTGGAAACCTGATTGTACTGGTGCAGAAAAAAGACGAAACCTGGCGGCTTTGCATTGATTACAGAGAATTAAAAAAAATCACAGTGAGGAACCGGTACCCAATTCCCAGAATTGATGACCTTCTTGACAAAATCAAGGGGGGAAATTTCTTTAGAAAGATTGACCTAAAGTCTGGCTACCACCAGGTTCCCATCGAACCAACTGATGTATGGAAGACAACTTTCAAATCTAAAGAAGGTCTCTTCAAATGGCTGGTCATGCCCTTTGGCTTAAAAAATGCACCAACCACTTTCATGAGGTTGATGGATGATGTATTAAGACCCTTATCCAACTCTTTTGTGATGGTATATTTGGATGACATCCTCATCTTCAACAAAACTTGGTAGGAGCACATGTAGCATATTCAACAGGTTTTGAGCAATCTATGGCAACACAAGCTATATGGAAACTTGGAAAAATGATCCTTTGGAATGAATAGGGTCCAATACTTGGGCTATATTTTTTATGAGCATGGGCTACATGTTGATCTAGCTAAGATCCAAGTCATCCATGACTGGCCAGCCCCAACCACACTAAGTGATCTTCAAAGCTTCTTGGGACTTTCCAACTTCTACCGCCGGTTCATGTTGGGATTCTCCCATATTGCATGGGCCCTCAACCAAGTGACCAAGGGCGGTGGCAGGGAAACATTCGCATGGGGGAATGAACAACAATGAGAATTTGATGATCTAAAGCATTGCTTGTGCTCAACTCCTCTACTCTCCTTACATGATGTGCAACAACCATTCAATATTGAGATTGATGCATCCGACTATGTTGTAGGCGCAGTTCTCACTCAACACGATCATCCGATAGCAATTCATAGTGAGACACTCTCAAATACTGTCGGGAAATACCCCACCTATGAAAAGGAAATGTATTCCATTGTACAAGTCTATCGTCAATGGAAACATCACATTCTAGGAAAGGAGACAATCATCCACACTAATCATAAGCCTCTGCAGTTCATATAGACACAAGGGAAGTTGCAAAACAACCACCATCATAAGTGGTCCACCTACCTATAGCAGTTCCATATCAACATCAAGTATAAGATAGGGGGCACAAATCGTGTCACTGACTTCCTTAGTCTCCCTCCCGTGGTTGCACTCACCACCATGCTCCATTTATGTGGTAATGAGGCATCTGAGTGGCCCATACTTTATCAACAACATCCAGAATTCACCACCACCTATCAACTCTTGGGTGGCACAAATGTCACCGATTTTCACATTCAAGACAGACTGTTATGCCATTAGGGCCATCTCTGTGTTCATGCAAGCAAGCATGCATAAATTATTTGGGAGGCTCTCTACAGTCATATGAAATGACATTTTGGTGTGGAAAAAATTGTGGTTGTTCTACAAAAACATTTTTATTGGCCAAAACTTCGGTAGGACGTAAAAAAGTATATCATATCTTGCATTATCTGTGCCATTGCCATGAAAACCATCAAGAAACAAGGCTTATACACCCCTCTTCCTACTCTCGAGAGGCCTTGGGAATCCATCTCGATGGATTATATGTCAGGCCTTCCATCCACCAAGCAAGGCAATGATTATGTATTTGTGGTAATTGATCAGTTTTTAAAGATGGACATTCTCACAACGTGCAAGAAGAGCATCACATCGACATATACTGCCAAGATCTTCTTCGAATGAGTGTGGGTCCATTTTGGGATACCACAGACCATCATATTTGATCATGATATCAGGTTCCTCAACACATTTTGGTCGAGTCTTTGGTCACTATTGGACACCAAGCTCACTAAATCCATTGCCTTCCACCCTCAAACCGATGGCCAAACAGAGGTTGTCAATCAGATTATTATTCACATCCCTCACATGTATAAATCTAAGCAATCGTGTACATGGGATTAGAGTCTTCCCTATGTTAAACACATCTACAAAAGGGCTTTCCATAGCTCCATCGGCCATAGCCCCTTTCAGGTGGGGCTGGGATTCCAACCCTTGGGTCCCACTGATGTTGCACTACCTCTTGCAACAACACAGACAAATTATTCCCATGTTCAGTTTGAGGTTGACAAAGCCACTAGATTCATTCATAGGATTCAACACATCCACCAACAAGTCCATGAGATTTTGCAGAAATCCATTGCTAAGTATAAGTAGTGCCATGATCAACACCGAGTGCCGCACAAATTTCAGGTGGGAGACAAGGTCTAGCTACATTTGTAGAAAGAACGCCTTACAAGGCCGCATCAGAAGCTCCGTCCACTTCACTATGGGACTTACACTATCACCAAGGCTATGGGTGAAAATAATTTTGAGCTCAACACTCCCTCCTTCCTTGGCTTGCACCTAATGTTCAATGTGGACCTCCTTCAACCATATTTTTCACCATTATTGGACACCTCAAAGATCCCAAAACAATTGACACCAACATAGCTCAACCCTAAATGCATGGAACATGCATCCATTGATCAGATAGTGGACAAATAGGTCAAGGAAACTCGCTAGCAGATGATCCTGTTTTATCGGGTTGTCAAGGCAGGGAAACTCCTACACCAAGGCAAGTGGATCACCCGGGGCCAAATTCAACAAAATTTTCCTCACCTGATGGGGGAACTCAATGAAATGGAGACCATTTATTCCTAAGGGGGGAGGACATGTGATGTCTCGTTCCCAAGAGCAAGCTAGCAAGGAGTGAATTAGTATTCTATTTTTTTCCTGTAGACTATAGTCAGGCACAAACAGGGAACAAGAGGAGAAATAGGGGTGATTTAGTGGCTAAACGATGAATTAAGCCAAAAAGAATAGGAAAAGTCACTTAAGCTAAAGTCAACAGAGAAATATAACGAAAAAGTGTCGAGGGGGAGACTTAATTAATTAATTAATCACCTTATGAGGAAAAGTGCATAACTTAAGTGATGTCAACAGAGAATTAGATCGGGAAGAGTATAAAGGGAGGAATTCAACCTAATTCCTCATTATGTTATGATTTGATGTTGAGATAGTTTCCAGAGGAGGAGGAAATTGACACCCTTGTTGTTTTGTGGATTTCTGGAGGAAACCACCACCATTGATAGATTTCCGTGTTGAGAGACACACCCTAGCCTATCATATATACCATCCAGGTATTTCACCGTGCTATTCAGGAGATCCAGTTTGTAGTGATTGCGCAACTCAGCCAGTGAGGGCGCAAGGGTTAGAGAGGGTTTTCTGTAGCTGCATGAGACTGAGGATTATCTTGCAAATTCCTCTCGACCTAGTTGAGAGCTAGCCAAGGTTCTTCTTTTGAGCAACCAATCAACAATTTATGATGGTGGAATCTCTTAGAGAGTAGTAGACAACCATATAGTGCACAACTCTTGAGGAGGGGCATTTTGGATTCTAGGGGGTAGTCTGGATCAGATCCGAGGAAACCATTCCGACCCATTAAAAAGGAGACTAGGATGATCATTTCGAGACATACACCATCAAATTTCGTTAGTGGGATCACCAGGGCACACTCACATAGCCTAGGATGTGCGCAAACCCCCAAGGGGTGACATCCAGAGCTTCAAAGGTGAGATCTTCAGTCCGAAAGTTGCTAGAAGAAGCCTAGGGGCTAGACCACTCAGTTTGGGATAGTTTCCAGTCCGTTCTGTCAAGTATAGCCATCTGGGTGAGTTTTCTAGTATCCGCAACAATTGTCATGAGCTTACTGAACTACATTTTGTCGATCTATCCATGCATGCACTGATCTGCCTTCATCTTCCGATCACAAGTATTTCATATTAGTTTCTTTGTATTCCAGTGGCGATCCATGAGATCTAACTGATGAATATTTGATCTTCTTACAACATATTATTGTATTCCTTGCTTTTTCCTCATAATACATATTAGTGAGATGGTGTTGTCCTTTCTTTCACATGCATCATATATACTGCTAAAACAATAAATGAATGAAAAACACATGCAAAAATCACCAAGAATGTTAAAACATTAACTCAAATGCATCCAAAACCCCCCAGAGTATCAGATCCGAGTGATAAAACAATAGTTCAACAATAGATATCCAGATCAGCTGGATTAGGGATATTTCAGTGGTATCATGGCCTTCTTCTTGCCAACGTGAAGAAGTGATTCTCATGACCCCTTGATTCCCAGAACAGGTGAACAATACCCAAAGGGTCGAGGAAACTGTGGGGACAAGTACATTCATTGCTGAAGAGGTCATAATATAGATAGGAGGGATAGAAACCGAAGGGATTACACTCCCTTCCACACTCAGTTAGATACATAGCAAAAGTTAGAGGACATAGAGAATATCCATTCAGACATAGAGGAAAATATAGAGAGGACTATGGGTGACAGGAGTGAGACACCCGAGGGTAGGGGGAAACACCCCAAGACAAATGTTGACAGTATTCATGCCATGTTGAATGACCTCGCTAGAGGATAGAGGGACATGATGAACTCCATACAATAGATGGCTATCAATACACAAATGATCCACCATAGCATGAGAACTATAGGTGCTAATGCCTAGGAAGAGTGAGTGGTTCAGGAGGACACCAAGGAGGTGGGGCCAGTCCGAGCCTACACATCATTTAGGAGGATTCACTGACCTTTATTCCCATAGTTCCAGGGAGGGAAACCATTGGGACAACTAGGGCAGGTAGGAGGATAGCCGTGTCAGGGACATGTAGTGCCACGTGATCCGTTTGGGGAGTACATGAGAGACTACTTGGAACTAGGACCAAAGTTCCATGTAGACATGAGTTTGATGGACTACTATTCGATCAGATATAGAAACAGACCCCGAGAGGCACATAGAGGGAATGAGAAAACTCACAACATGGATTTCATCAAGAAAGTGGGAAAACTGAACATTCCTACTTTCGACGGATCATCACAATGCTCATCTTACCAATGGGTCTTGAAGCTTGACACATATTTCAAGCTTAAACCGATGACCAAGTCATAAGATATTAGCTTCACCACCTTGCACTTGGAGGGGGAGGCCCATGAGTGGTGATACCATGGGCTGGTGACCTTGGGTCACAACCACATTACTTCATATTTGTATTTCACTGAGAGGTTGATGGAGAGGTTTGACAAGAGATATCCAGAGCTTCACTTCAAGGACCTTACACATTTGAGACAAACTGGATCAATTGAGGCCTTCATCATAGAGTTCCAGCGGAAGGCAGTGGCCGTATCAGATATATCAGAGCACAAACTGGTGATGCTCTTCACCGAGGAATTGATAGATCCATTTAGGGGTTGGATTAATGATTTCAAGCCTCACACCTTACAGGAGGCCATTTTACGCACAATAGACATGGGGGACTCAACGCTGAAACCCAAAACCTTCACCAAACACTAAAAAATCCTGAAAGGGAATGGAAGGGTAAGCCCAAGTTGGACGATGACACGAGACATGAGTTGATGAGGACAAATATTTTCTTCTCTTGCAGAGACCCTTGGGTCCCAGGGAACAAATGCATTGGAAAGGGATAGATCCACTACATTGAGGTGAAATTAGGCAGTGAGGAGGAGGATGAAGATATCAGGGCACATGAAGATAGTGATTTAGAGGATGAGACCACACATGATCTAGAGAAACAACCGAAGAAACCTCAGATACTGATAGGGGCACAATTCTAGGAGGAGACAAAAACTCGTAGAGAGGTGAAAGGGGGAACCATAGAAACCCTTTCTGGTGTACCCATGTACAACACTCTCAGGCTTAAGGGCCTTGTATAGGGGCAGTGCATGACCTCTTTAGTTGATGGTGGGGCCACCCACAATTTCATAGATGTGTCCTTAGTATCCAAGAGGGGGTTACACACTGAGGATTTTGAGGGATTCCACGTGGAAGTGGCAGATGGATACACAATGACATGTTTGGACATGATCCCAAACCTAGAGGTCAAACTAGGCAACTACACCTTGACAAATACTTTCTATGTAGTTGACCTATCATATAATGATGCAGTGTTGGGGGTACAATGGTTATATTCATTAGGGGAGATTGGGTTAAACTATCAGACATTGACCATGAGCTTCAGAGACGCCAGTGGATCGAGAGTGGTACTGAGACACATGTCTATAGGAGCACCACGAGCAGTATCATAAAAAAGGATGGATTGGATCTTCTGTCACGGTGATGTAGCTTATGCAGTAGAGTGTTTGATCACCACATGGAAGGATTAAGAGGGAAGAGAGAATTACCATCCATAGATCATGGAGCTTCTAATTCAGTATGAGCCAATGTTTGGGCCGATACCACTAGGGAGACCACTAGACAGGGGATTTGAGCATATGATCGAGTTGGAGGCAGGGGCTACACTGGTGATCACCGTGCCCTATAGGCACCCCAAGAGATTCAAGGATGGGATTGAGAAAACAATTAAAGAATTGCTTACGATGGGGCACATCAGGCCCAACACAAGTCATTTTTCCTCTTCTGCCATTCTGATACTGAAGAAGGATGGTATATTGAGGATGTGCATTGATTACAAAGCTCTCAACAAGAAACTGATCAAGAATAGGTACACCATTCTAGACATAGATGAGCTGATGGACGAGTTACACGGGGAAATTTTATTCACCAAGATTGATATGTGGTCAGGATATCATCGGATCAACATCAGGGAGCAGGATATAGAGAAGACAACATTTAGATGCCATTTCTGACATTTTGAGTTCTTGGTCATGCCGTTTGGTTTGACCAACGCACTTTCCACTTTTCAGTCTTGCATGAACCACATCTTCAGAGGGAAGTTTAGGAAATACCTTTTGGTATTCTTCGATGATATATTGATTTACAAAAAGACGTGGGATAAGCATCTAACACATTTGGAGGAGGTCTTGGGCATTATGCAGGCACAATCTTTATATGCCAAGGAGTCAAAATGTGAGTTTGGGATGAGATAACTATTGTACTTGGGGCATATCATCAGTGAGAAGGGAGTACAAATTCATCACAAGAAGATCAAGGCCATTTTAGATTGGTCAACACCCAAGAAACTCACAGAGCTGAAGGGTTTATTTAGGTTATGTAGTTACTACATGTGATTCTTCAAGGGATTTTCACAGTTGGGAGCACCACTCACAGATTTGACCAAGAAGGGTGCCTTTCATTGAATAGAGGAGTCACAATAAACACTTGATAAAGTGAAGGAGTGTTGGCCCTTGACCAAGTTTTGGGAGATTCTTGGTCATGTTGACCTATTTTGGACTTCGACAACCTGTCGAAGGAGGAGCACAAGACGAAGCAAAGATCATGGGATCTTGACCCCTTTTTGGGTACTTTTTGGGTTTTTGGGATTATGTAATGGGATTGGGATGTCAACCCATGGGTTTACCCATGCTTAGGCCTATTTTGTAATGTATAAATAGATGTCTAGGCAATGTAAGGGAGGGCATCTATGTGATATTAGGCCGCTAGTCAGATGTAAATGTATGCTAAGTGTAAGTAGAGTCTGTAAGTGCTTTGTGCATGACTGTAAGAGACTTGCAGAGCTAAGTGCAAGTGGTTGTAACAGACAGTGGAAGGCTTTGTGATGTAACGCAAGGAAGAAGGATCTAGCGAGCTGTGTAGATCTTTTGTCCTATGCAGAGAAGGGTTCAGAGGCTCTGTGCATGTAACCTATTGAGAAGCTAATAAAGAAGATGAGTTGGTGGACGTAGCCCCAGGGTGGGGGTGAACCACATAAATACTATGTTACTCTGCTCTGTGTGATGTTCTGATGCATTTATATGTTATTTTCTAAGTGCTTTGAGATGATTAGATAGATCTGCTTATGCTTAGTGATACTGATATGTGAGAACATTAGATCTGATCTACTTGAATATGTTTAGTGTTTGATCTGCTAGATCTGATCTATTTACCTATGCTAAGTGCTTAAATACATTAGATTAGTGTGAATGTTGAGAAGCTCTGTTTTATCAACGAAGTGGATATTTATTGCATATTGAGGAACTAACGGTGCTAAGTGCTTTATTGAGTAGTACAAATCACAGATCTGTGTCCCAGCTAAGGTTGCAGACACTTGAGTCCTGCAACCACCCCTACCTCTACCTCAAGTGAGACTTCATTTGCTTCACAGGTGTTGCTGAAAGGGCCGGTAGTTAGGGTTTTGTTGGTGTGTTGTTGTAGCGTTGAACCCTAGGTAGAGGCAGGGGTGGTTGCAGGACTCAAGTGTCTGCAACCTTAGCTGGGACATAGATTTGTGATTTGTACTACTTAATAAAGCACTTAGCATCATCAGTTCCTCAATATGCAATCAATATCCACTTCGCTAATAAAACAGAGCTTCGCAGCATTCACACTAATCTAATGTATTTAAGCATTTAGCATATGTAAATAGATCAGATCTAGTAGATTAAACACTAAACATATTCAAGTAGATCAGATCTAATGTTCTCACATATCAGTAGCACTAAGCATAAGCAGATCTATCTAATCATCTCAAAGCACTTAGAAAATAAAATATAAATGCATCAGAACATCACACAGAGCAGAGTAACACAATATTTACGTGGTTCACCCCCACCCTGGGGCTACGTCCACCAAATATTCTTATTTACTAGCTTCTCAATAGGTTACATGCATAGATCCTTTGAACCCTTCTCTGCATAGGACATAATATCTACGCATCTCTCTAGATCCTTCTTCCTTGCGTTACAACACAAAGCCTTCCACCGTCCGTTACAACCACTTGCACTTAGCTGTGCAAGTCTCTTACAATCATGCACAAAACACTTACAGCCTCTACTTTCACTTAGCATACATTTACATATGACTAGCGGCCTAATATCACATAGATTCCCTCCCTTACATTGCCTAGACATCTATTTATACATTACAAAATAGGCCTAAGCATGGGTAAACCCATGGGCCGACATCCCAATCCCATTACATAATCCCAAAAACCCAAAAAGGACCCAAAAAGGGGTCGAGATCCCGTGATCTCTGCTTCCTCTTGTGCTCCTCCTTCGACAGGCTGTCGAAGTCCAAAATAGGTCAACATGACCAAGAATCTCCCAAATCTTAGTCACCTGCCCCTGTGCCAACAAGGAGGTTATGAGCACATTCCCTATTCTATCCCTTCCAAATTTCTCTAAGCTATTTGTCTTAGAGTGTGATGCATCAGGGGTGGGGATTGGAGCAGTTTTGATGTAGGGAGGCCATTCCATTGTGTTCAAGAGAAGGAATATCAACGAGTCAGAGAGACTCTGCTCTATTTACGATAAGGAAATGCTAGAAATCATGCATGCCTTAACCAAATTCAGGTAATATCTGGTAGGTAGCATATTTTTTGTGAAGATTGATCACAACAGTCTCAAGTATTTCCTAGATAAGAAAGACCTCAGTGAGAGACAACAAAAGTGGGTCTCGAAGATCTAAGCCTTTGACTTTGACATTTATTATGTCAAGGGAAATAGGAACATCATAGAATATGCCTTGTCCAAGAGGCCACCAGGGTGTTTGATGATGGACATTTGCACATATTGGAAAGCACATTTGTTGGTGGAATACTCCAAAAACAAATTTGCTTGTGAGGTGATGGATGGAAAGGTGGTTGATGATAGATACCAGGTACTAGATGATGTCATTTTATACAAGGACGAGATCTAATTGGTTCCAGAATCTACCTTGAAGGGGAAGATTATGAAGGTGTGTCATGATTCGCTTGCAGTCGGGCATTAGGGGTACTTCAAAACTTACAGGCAGATCATGGAGAGATTCTCATGGAAGGGTCTCAAGGATGACGTACTGAAACACATCTGGGGGTGCACTACTTGTTAGCAGAAAAATTCTGAGCAGACACACCCTGCAGGGTTACTTCAACCTCTACCCATTCAAGAGCAAAAATGGGAGAGAATATCTATGGACTTCATTGCAGGCCTTCCTCGAGTGTAGGGAAAGGACTGCATATTTGTGGTGGTTGAAAGGTTGACCAAATTTGCACATTTCTTTGCCATACCCACAGAATACAAGGCCATATGGGTAGAAAAGTTATTTTTTGGAGAGGTATTCTGGTTTCACGGTTTACCCAGGCAGATAGTCAGTGATAGAGATGGGCACTTCATCAATCTGTTTTGGCATGAGATTTTGTGGTTGGGAGGCATAGAGCTAGCCATGAGTACCAGCTAGCACCCACAAACATATGGATAAACAAATATTGTCAACAAATGGGTGGAGGGGTATCTAAGAAACTATGTGGGAGGGAAGCAATGCACATGGGTGAGTATTGCTACAACACGACTTACCATATGTCTATCAGGATGTCACCATTTAAAGAATTGTATGGATACGATGCACCCTCTTTTGTGGAGACTGTGTTTGGGGATAGCATGCTCCCAAGGGAAAAATAATGGGTGGAGGAGAGCCAGAGGATCCAACTGGCAGTGAAGGAAAATTGTAGGCAACTCAGAACCAACAGAATATATATGCAGACAAGCATAGGATAGAGCACAGTTTCGAGGCGGGGGACTTGGTTTTTATGCAGTTACAACCATATCGACAGTCCTCCTTGAATATGAGCGGAGAAGAGAAGATGAAGCCGAAATTTTATGGGTTATACAGAGTCATCAAAAGGATAGGCGAGGTGTCATATGAGCTAGAGATACCAGGGGGTAGCAAGATTCATAACGTCTTTCACGTTTCTTGCCTTAAAAAGGCAGTGGGACAACATGCCAACATTTCAGAGGAGTTTCCACCCTTGGATGACAAGAGTCAGTTGGAGCTAGTGTCGGAGGAGGTGCTCAAGCAAAGAGAGCGTAGATTGAGGAGAAGTGTCATCATGGAGTGCTTGGTTATATGGAGAGGATTTCCAGTGGAGGATGCCACATGGGAGGGAGAGCATGTTTTGCAGCACCCAGGATTGATGTTGCTTGAGGACAAGAAATCTCGGGAAGGGAGGACTGTGATGTACCATTCCCAAGAGTAGGCCAGCAAGGAGTGACTTAGTAGTTTATTTGTTCTCGTAGAATATAGTCAGGCACAAACATGGAACAAGAGGATAAATAAGGGTGATTTAGTGGCTAAATGATGAATTAAGCCAAAAAGCATAGGAAAAGTCACTTAAGCTAAAGTCAATGGAGAAATAGAACGAAAAGGTGTTGAGGGGAAGACTTAATTAATTAATTACTCACCTTAGGAGGAAAATTTCCTAGATTAAGTGATTTCAACAGAGAATTATATCGTGAAGAGTATAAAGGGAGGAATTCGACCTAATTCCTCATTATGTTATGATTTGATGTTGAGATAGTTTCCAGAGGAGGAGGAAATTGAGCCCCTTGTTGTTTTGTGGATTTATAGAGGAAACCACCACCATTGATCGGTTTTGGTGTTGAGAGACCCACTCTAGCATATCGGAGATAGCATCAAGGTATTTCACCATGCTATTCAGGAGATCCAGTTTGTAGTGATTGCGTAACTCAACTAGTGAGGGTGCAAGGGTTAGAGATGGTTTTGTGTAGCTGCACAAGACTGAAGATTATCTTGCATATTCCTCCCGACCCAGTTGAGATCTAGCCAGGGGGCTTCTTTTGAGCCACCAATCATTATTTTTTTACGGTGGAATCTCTCAAAGCATAGTATACAACTAGATAGTGCACAAATCTTGAGGAGGGGAATTTGGGGTTTCATGGGGTATTCTGGATTAGATCCGAGGAAACCCTTCCGATCCATTACAAAGGATACCAGGATGATAATTTTGAGACATACATCATCATATTCCATCGGTGGGATCACTAGGGTGCACTCACACAACCTAAGAGGTGTGCAAACCCCCAAGGGGTGACATCCAGAGATTCAGAGGTCAGATATTCAGTCTGAAAGTTGCGATGAGCAGCCTAGAGGCAAGGGTGTTTAGTTTGGGACAATTTCCAGTCCATTCTGTCGAGTATAGCCATCAGGGAGAGTTTTCCAATATCTGTAGTAGTTGTCGTGAGCTTCTGGAACCACATTTTGTCGATCTATTTGTGCATGCACCAATCTGCCTTATTTTCCGATCACGAGTATTTCATATTAGTTGCTTTGTATTCCAGTGATGATCTATGAGATCTAATTGATGACTATTTTATCTGCTTCCAACATATTATTGTATTCCTTTATTTTTCCTCATAATACATATTAGTGAGATGGTGTTTTCCTCTCATTCACATGCATCATATATACTGCTAAAACAATAAATGAATGAAACACACATGCAAAAATCACCAAGCATGTTAAAAAATTAACTCAAATGCATCTAAAACCCCCCATAGCATCATATCCGAGTGACAAAACAATAGTTCAACAATAGATATCCAGATTGGCCGAATCAGGGATATTTATGGATCGATCTAGGTGGATATTGGTGGCCACCCACCTATTCCAACCGACTCCTCTTGACAGTTGTTAATTCAACACATTCTTATGTAATTCTTTGTAATTGTGGGTTCTACACTTTTTAGTATGTCTAAATCCCTACACAGCTTCCAGGTGGAGATTGGTGGCCTCCCACCTAATCCAACTGGCTTATTTTGGAGGTTTTCATGTCAGTACATCTTTTTGTACTTCGAGGGCCGTTTTAGGGCCCTAAAGAATGTTTTTTTGGCTTGCCACAGTCAAAGTGTAGATAAAGTCAGATTTTTATGGCATAATGTGTATTTCTCGAAAAGACCTTTCCAATGGGATATCACGCACCTAAAACGTAAGTCGTATGCAAAAGTTATGACCTCGGGAAGTTGAGGTACCAACTTACCTATCGGGGCCCACATAACTTTTGGCTATTCATCTCCTAGGGTTAGGTTGGATGTCTAGGGTTTTGGAATTCATGAGTAATGTTAAAAATTCCTCTAGAGCCTCATTGTAATCATTCTGCTCAGACAAATGCGCATAGAAACCACATCTCTTCTCAGAGATAGCTACCACCATTCGAGCAAGTTGTTTTCAGATCTACAGTTTTACAGTTTCAACATATTTCATTTATTCAATTGAAGTTATTGTTCACTAGATATCTGTGTTTGTTCTCCGTATCTCTATGTTATTATATTCAGTCTGTTATTTATTCTGTTTCACTCATAAATCCAAATCAAAAGGCAAAGTCATGTTGCACTTTTTTTCCATTTTCATTTCATCAATACAAGATTTACCAATTGAATTGTTTAGCTTTATTAACCTTTTTGCATTTTCATTTCATCACTAAAATATTTCCAAATCAAATTACACATCTTAGTTAAACCTCTATTAATTTATATTTACCATTTTATTTTTGAAATATTGCAATGGAAGGTCAGGGAGAAAGAGGCCCACAAATGTAAAGTAGGAGTAGGAGTGAAGATGGTGGAAGAAATTCAATCCCTCCTCATCATTTCCCACTCAAAGAGAAGATATTGTCTCTTGTTCTGGAGAAGTCACTAGCTATACAAGAGGCATAGGGGCATTTGGAAACCAATTGTGGAATGTATTCTTAAGAAGTATTTGGCTTAGATTGTAGATGAAGCATTGCCTATTGTTCCAGAGAATCAAAGGTCATGTTTTTGATGTTTAGATTGTATTTTTGATGTTTTTGATGATTATGTGACCAAATAGAGAGGGAATGACTGATGTTGTAATAATTAAGCCAAATACTTAAGAATACATTCCACAATTGGTTTCCAAATGCCCCTGTCACCACTAGAGCATTGTTGAAGGGATGTGTCGAGACGAGATTCTCTATAGTCTCTTTTAGGTCCCTTATTCCAATGGCATGGAGAAGAGAATGAGAATGACAATAATGATGGAGAATCCCATGGACTCTCCCTATTTGTGAAAAAAAAATATTTTTTTTTGAGAGGTTTATATGTGCATGGGGGAGTTCTTTCAATCCATTTGAGTAGGTGGGTGCAACATTAATCGTGGTCAATAAATGTATACTTAAATAAATCTTATCAAAATAGGTTTTAGGATTAATATGAAGGTTTAAAGATCACTCAAGGGGCTTGTGGAGGATGCATTCTACACACTACAAATAAATTTGGAGGATGTTTTGGGGTGCTTGAGGATCTTAAAGAGATCACTTCAAAGATCACCCAAGGGATAGTATTCACACAATACATGTTAGTTTTCAAGGTTTTACGATGGTCTGTTTCAAAAAGTTATCGATGTTAAAATACCATATATTAAGTAGGTGGATTAACATTTCTAAAAGTGTAAACTGAGCACATATTTTTCCAATTAAGTCTTATGTGTTTAAGCTCTTCTGGCCCAAATACGTTTATGGTTTTGTGCTCATTTCCTCTAGTTCTATTTTGTTGTCTCTTTTTCTTTCAAAAAATTTAAGGGACTAAAACCATAAAATTTTATTGAATTGTTTTCCTTGATGTGTAGCTTTTCTAGCTTGAAATTCCAGTCTAAAGATGTAAATGCATAAAAAAATCATAAATGTGGAGAGGTTATAAAGAAAGTTGCATGAAGTAGACCAGGGAAAATTTTAAGGATCCATATTTGTCTTAAATTTCGTTTCACTTTGACAGAGTTGGAGGTGATGCTTTCAAACCCTTAAACCAAGATATTTTTTAAGTATCCATACTTATCTTAAATGCGTGTCTAATAAATTCCAAGATCCTTCAAAATTCTTTGAATCCATATCACTTCTTTCCTAGATATGGTAAAACCTCTATACTTATCCTTGGTGCAAGAAATGGATATCATGGATTGATTCATTCTTGACCATGCAACAAGAACCAAACCAAGAGAGTAGGCATAAGTGAAAGTGAAATTTGTTATGAAATATGTGAAGCATGTCATGTGTTTTGACCAACAAAATAGTGAATCATTGTTAATTTTAAGTTATGGATGGGTAGTGAAAACCAAATAGATATCTTTCAGATATTAAATCATATGGCAATGGTAGTTCCGAAGAAAAAGGAAAAGAGGAAATGTCAAGTAAGGCATTAAGAACCACTAGAGGTGGTAATGTCAAAATAATTTTTTTAAAAAAGTATGGATTTGTTTCTTGTTGAAGGAGGGATGTTCTCTTATGACAATGAGAATAATGGAGACAAGGAAGTGCCATGAGATACATGTATTATGTGAAAAATTTGGAACCAATCTCACTTCGTGAGTTGGATACCAACTTTTGTATCAATGGGAGAAATATCAAATTGCTCCATCTAGTTTACATGGGTTGGGGATATTTTCTATTGATGGTGTAATCATCCCATTCAATAGCATAGTTGAATTAATGAAGTATGTTGGTACAACTTATGATTATAGGAATTGTATATGGCTTATCCAATATCTACTGAGTATGCAAAGATACAGAATTTGTGCAAATTATAACAAAATGAAAGAAAACAATCAACATAAAGGACAATCTATATATCTATTGAAGGCCATAAGCTTTGGGAAATGTTATGGGGTTTATAAATAGTTCATGTCCTCAAAGCATCGAAAAGCTACTGAATTGCATGTTTGAGGGGCACAATGGAAACAAATTTGTGGTTTGTGCAATATAACCAATAGATGTGGGGAAGGAGTTGTTAATCTATTACAATTTGAATAGAATTTAAAAAAAACATGTAATTGTGTTTTACAACTTTTAGTCATTATTTACTTATTGTGTTTGAATATGTTTTGCAATAGTTTTATCTTATGCATCTTTTATCTAAGTAACATATCCTCATTCTATATGTTGCAAATTAAAAACACTCTTTTGTGTAGTGAGTGATATTTGCAATCATTTCCTAATTGTAAATTAGAAGAAAATAAAAAAAATATGCCAAGACATCATGAACGAATTCCCATCAAATTCATATTATGCAGATTGTCCTCCTTTTCATATTTATGTTGATTTATCCCATCTTCTCACTATTTTCATCAACCATATCCAATGGTAACATAAAACCAATATAATTGTATACATGATCTTGAATGCCCCATGCACCAATACATTCATCATTGCTAGATGTGGCAAGTCCACCAATGAAATTCTTACCAACCTCCTTGACACCAACTTTCCTATCAGCGACAGTTTGAAGAGCATGCTCAAAATATAAATTATTATGGCTAAGTGGACGGTTCTCCATGGAATCATTCAACTTGACCATTTATCCCAAATAAATGGCTTGGTCATATATTACCATCGATTTTCAAGATGCATTCTTTAATCTTAATCCAAATTATGAAGAATATCGAGCATTGGAGTGCACTTGTGGGGAAGATTATTGTATATTTTTAATGATGACGTTTAGGAATATAATAAAGTTACTTCTTCTATGCTTATAATAAATTACATGTTTTAGTTGATTTGTGCACGAATGTGCATTAAAAGTTATATCAAACATGAATGTTTAACCTTGCATCCATATACATTGATGATAACTATGTGAGTTTAATGTATTTGTTGCATTAGTTCATGAGAATAATCAAATTTTCACCACTTTCAGAATTGATTTGTTGTCAGTGGATATACATCAAGTAAATAAAATGTTTCCAAAATGATTTTGCAAACAAAGTTAATGTGAAAATATGCTTTGTCAAAAATTAATGTCCCAGTATCATAACTGGAAAGTCCATTGCTTGCACCAATGTCTTCCCTCTTGAACAATTTTTCCATGTAAGTCTTTGCCATGGTAATATGGCCATGTTATTCTAGGAAAGTATTTTTAGAGTGACATGTTGATATGTTACTATTTGAACCGAATTAAGGAAAGAGGTGATATTCCCACTTAGAATTTACAGTCATTATTTATTGAATATTGTGTTTGAATATGATT
>ML839064.1:7967-34608 GCA_009831015.1 Picea engelmannii
TTATCCCGCGCATACGCGCGCACCTTACTGATGTGAAGTGTCTTTCAATTTTTGTATAGTTTTTGACCCTTCTGGAATGCTGTAAACTTCATTCTGTGCCATGAATGACTTCATTGTTGTGTTGATGATGCGGAGTTCTTATCGCCCTGTGTCGACGAAATTTCAATGACAACACTATGCTCACCACCACTCTCCGTAGTGATGGAATGTAAATATGGTAGGCTTTGGGGACCTCGAATTATCCAACTAGAATCCTATGCTAGGCTGTGGGGTCTAGCTTTTTCCTCTTCTCTGAAGGTACATGAGAATAATTCAAGTAACAAAAATCCTAATGTGCTCGACATCAGGCCACCAACCATTGAAGGCCTCCTCAAGAGTCATCTTCTCCAAAATCCCATGGGGACTCTTGTTCTATACGTAAACTACATCAGAACTCACCTTTTCCCATAGGTATAGAGGCAAACTCTCATCATGCAACATATATCTTGATGCGCCTATAAATTTTGTTGGCACAAGGGTAGAACCAGGGTTCAACTCTTCAACAGCACACCAACAAAATCCTAACTACCGACCCTTTCGACAACACCTACGAAGCAGATGAAGTCTCACCCGAGGTAGAGACAAGGGCGGTTGCAGGACTGTAGTGTCTGCAACCATAGTTGGGACAGAGATTTGTGATTGCAACACCTTAGCAGAGCACTTAGCATTTATAGATCACTAGTATTTAGCCGTAACTTACAACGTAGGTAAACCCTAACAACATATCAGCGCAGTATTCACCCAGATCTAGTATATTCAAGCACTAAGAAAATTCACATAGGTTATATCTAGCATTCATTCATATTATTAAGCACAAAGCATCAATAGATCTATCTATCATTCATCTATATCAAATCACTAAGCAAGTAAACACATAAACAAATCAATACATCGCACAAATCATAGAAACACAGGATATACGTGGTTCACCCCTAGCCTGGGTCTACGTCCACCAACTCTTCTTCTCTTTTATTGTCTTCTGTCAATATTCTACATGCATAGAGCCACAAGATCCTACTCCGCATAGGACAGGAGATTTGCGCACACTTTTCTAGATACTCCTTCCCTGAGATATATTACACCACAAAGCCTTTACACAGTCTCTTATAGTCACTTGCACTTATATCTGCAAGTTATCAACATAGCATGCACAAAGAATTTACAATTTTCACTCATCACTTTGAATAGGTACCAAGCCTCCTTCCCCAATCCTTTATTACATCACCTAGACTTATATTTATACATTACAAAAAGGGCCTAAACATGGGTAAACACATGGTCTAACATCCCTATACCCGTTACATAAGCCCAAAACCCAAAAATCCCTAAATAAGGGGGCGAGATCCCACAATCTCTGCTTCGACTTGCACTCCGTCTTCGACAGCCTATTGAAGTCCCAAAATAGGTCAAAAATTAACCAAGGATCTTCAAAACTTGGTCAAGGGCCAACAGGCCCCCAAAACTCAC
This sequence comes from Picea engelmannii, assembly GCA_009831015.1. NCBI lineage: Eukaryota > Viridiplantae > Streptophyta > Pinopsida > Pinales > Pinaceae > Picea > Picea engelmannii. The sequence goes on from ML839064.1 coordinate 9,474, forward strand.
CTTTGACTCATCTTGAGTCACTTTGATATGGGTATCTCTGCCTCAAAATCCTTGATCTTGGCTCGAGTTGCTTCAACCTGTTGCTGCACCAAAGCCTCCTACTCAACAAACTCCTGAAGAACTGCCTTGTTCACATGTCCCTCTAAGCATTGTTCGACTGCAGAGACTACTTCTTCCATATCTTCTCCTCAGCATTCAATCTCCTCAAATAGTTGGCACACTTCGTCCTAGATTGGTTGGAGCCTCTGAGGCACCTCCATAACTTTTCTCCATATGGCATGGAACTGCTATTGAGAAGTGTGATGTTCCTAGGATCACTTCATCCTTTCAACTGTTGACAAGAGATTCAACTGTGTGTGTATTTTCACTGCTTATTGTTTTTCCTCCTAAAGTTGTGACTCTAGTGCCTTTAGTTCAGGGTCTTCAGTAAGTTTCTCGTAGGTTTGTGAACTTCTACTGCTAAGTTGTTTACATTCTAGAGAGAATGCTCTGATCCTCTCAACTATGCTACGGGCAGTGGCTTATCTTTTGTCTCGCATGTCCTACAGGGTATTTGGCACTATTTGTAGCTCTAGGTATGCGATTCTCTGTTGAAGTTGTTGGATGACTTCCGCAAGTTGCGCTACTTGATGCTCCAATGGTTCTTCCGCCTTTTGATCTAATCCTGTCATAGAGGGAAGTGCTCTATTGATTGCATCTTTGACTCTGAGTTTCTCTATGAGCAACTTCTCTTTCTATTGCCTGACCTATGCTTTCTCTTCTTTGAAATTTTACTAGAGGGCAGCCTTTTCCTGCTACACAATCCTGCGTTGCTCTATTTTTTCCTCTTGTGCTTGCTTCGGGGCCATTATGACCTGTTCTTTTTCTTCTTGTGCACGACGAAGGAGATTTTTGATCGCATCCGCTATTCTACAGAGTTGGGAAGGCTCATCTCCCAACTCTGTTTCTGATGGAGGGGGCACAGTGCATACTACGCGGCTGGATTGAAGGGCTTGTTATACCCCTCTGAGTTCTACCCCAATTCTATCATACATGGTTTCTTTCTTGGATTCATTGTTCTACATAATATTCTGCGAGGCATTTGATATAGCTGCAATGATGAAGTCGAAGTCATCAAGTGTGTCTAAAGTCTGCAGCTTAGTCTTAGTGGCTTTGGAATTCTTCCGCGAGGTAGGTTTCATGGGGGAAACCTTTATTTTCTTAGAGGGACCAGCCTCATCAAAAAGATCCCTAGGTGGTGTTACTTCACCTTTCTTCTACTAGTCTTATTTTCCATTAGTCTCTTATTTATCTACTTTGTCACTGTCTCCTCGTCCAGGTGATTCTAAAGAAGTTTCGTCTGATGCAATGCTCAGGTTTTGTACCTCTTCTATCTTCTTCCTTCTGTTGGTTCTAGGTGTGTCATGCTCTTCATGAGTGGCCTCTGATATGCCAATTAGTTTGGGATTAGACATTTATGCAGGGTCAGCAAGGATAAGGATCTCTGCAAACCAGTCCTTAGTTATCTCTCTGAGGTCCTCCTCTGAGAGATAACTGAGTCTCTTCTTTATGCTCATCTACATGGGCAATGATATAAATAAAGTGTCGATATGCGTGGAAATTCATGAGGTTTCTGAGCCAGTGCAGGGTGTTCGTTGTCATACAAGGGATAGCCTCAATAGCCCTCTTTAACTAGAGATAGTATGTGTGGAATAACACATTCGACTGCCACTTTTTTCCCATATCGCTCGAGTACCAAAGTGTGGTGAACTTCCCAGTGAGTGGCTCAAAGGGCTCAATGTCCGAGAAGGTCTCACCTTCCGACATCTCCCAAGAAGTAAATGTTATGAGGATCAGGAGCCAGCTAGAGTGGAACTCATAGCCCTGATCCTAAACTTTGCAGGAATCCGATTCTATCTAGTTGACTAGATACTTCGCCCAGTTCATTTGGAGTCCTTCTACACATTTTTTGGCAAGGTCAACAACAAACCATGTGACCTGCGTAGGCCTGTTCTTTCTCATCATCTTTCCTTCGATCAACTGACAAGATAGACGCATTGAGCCATCCTAGATGGAAGCTATCTTGTAGCCTCGTGTCCCCTTTTCTACTTCACCATAGTTATCCTTAATTCTCTATGCCAGGGCATGGTCTGTAGCCTTCCCTGGGTAGAAGTATTGTGGGTCTAGTCCCTGCATACTCAATCCAGTGATCCTATGGATCATCATTGGGTCAATAGTGATGCATCTATCTAGCCACAGATAGTCTCCATGGTATCATGATAGCAGGAGATTAACACATGCGTTAACTTCCTGGTGCCTTCCAAAATGCGATATCTTCATTATGTTCAGGATAGTGGACTACGCGAGGTTCATAGTCCATGGTTGGGAGATTATCCTCGATTTCTTCCCCTTCGTCCTAGTCAAGTATCTATGAGGAGCAAGCATATTGTGGCTCTTGCATTCCCCTAAGTTGAAGTCACTGAATTTTAATGTTGCTTTCTTATCCTGTTGTGTTCTAACTGCACGTATCCCCTTCGGGAGGTATGCAATAACTAGGGTGTAATCAAAGTCTTTGGGAACACTGTCATGACTCACCGCACCAGCCAAAGGCAGGATGTAGTCGGGTAGGATAGTTGGGATTAACTTCGCTCACCAAGTCATCTTGATGCTTGGTTATTTTCTCTGTTGTGGCTTGGGATGGTCTATATCCACGAGCAGTCGACGGAGAGGCTTGCACTCCTCTCATTGATGAAGATTGAATCCTTGTAGACATTAATTTTTCGGCCATTAGATCGATTAAGACTTCTTCTACACACTTTTCAGTTGCACTGAGTTCGTCTGACATACACGCTCTCAATCGGTTAACTCAGGTTGACAAATGAATGCTCAATGAAATAAATCGGGTGGTGAAATCTCAGTAAACACAGCGTGGTAGAAATGAGTTGTTCTTTCGGCTCGGATACAATTTGCAAAAGTTTTTTCGGTGAACAGTCGATGGAATAAGTAGATAATGAGGTAACGGATCTCTCCAATGGGAGAGAAGCCTTCATCAATGCAGTTATGTCCATTGCGGTGCAGTCCCAATGGTATGATGACGAGATTTCTAGTCATAATTGTTGATCTAACCATTTGGGAAAGATTTTCTAACTTTTATAATGCTTCCAACGGTCATATCACTCTACCATGGAAAAGTGCCACATGGCATTGTTCTGATATCCCAACAAAGTTCCAGTTTTGCAAGCCTTCCTTCTGCGAAGTCCCCTATGGAACCTTCAGTAACTTTTCTATCTTTTCTCTCTTCTTACTGAGCTTTCTAGCCTTCTTCCCTGTGATATTTGTCTCGGTATTCCTCTTTCCATTCTGAATCTTATCTCCTTTTGGCATAGTAACGTTGCACTATTGAGATACTTTCATAGGGTTCAAGGGAAATACTCCTTCTCTGTCTGGGGTAGGTTCTCCATTCTTTTTTGAGTCTTCTTGTGTTCTTTCAATTTCGGCATCCAATTTTCTAGTTCTAAACAACGTCGATATGTTCTCCTGTTCTTCAATCAAGTGCGCTATTATCCTAGTCATGAAATCTTTTAATTCATGCTTCTTTTGTTTTATGACTTCCTCTTATTTTCTTCTAATATGATCCTTCTCAATCCAGGTTCTTCCTAGTATCATAGCAAATGGGGCATTGTTCTCAATAAATTTAACAACCTCAAAATCTTCCTCTATCAAAGTTCCATGAGCACTCATAGATATATGGGTGAGTCTTCCACAGAGGGTTATCAACTTTCCTCTAAATAATCCTATTCCTCCCAATGAAGGAATCATAGAAGGATTTTCTAAAATTTCCCATGTTCTTTCTGTCATGATATTCACCTATGTTTCCTCATCCAGAACATAGTCAATGTTGAAGTCTCCTATTCTTGTTTCTATGCACTCTTTTTCTTTGAAGATCTCTGATAAGTTGACATTTCTGTGATCATTCAGGGTTTCTTTCATTTGTAGTAGTATATTCTCTGATTCTTTCTGGGGTTCTACCAAGGTCTTAGTTTCTTGATCTTCCTCAGGGTTTTCTTGTCTCATATTCATTCTTTCGACCTTAGCAATCATTCTAGGGAAATCCAAAACTTCATGGTCCATAGATATACAACAAAGACAACTAGGTATTCTATCAGAGCATTCCTTAGCAAGATGTCTAGGTCTTCTACAGCTGTAATAAAGAATTAATCCTCGCTTTCTCTTAAATGATCCCCAACCTTTCGTGTACCGCGCACTAGGATCATAGTAGCTAACCTGCAAAAAATTATTTCTAGGATCCTGCATCCATTTGTTAATCCAAACATTCTTTCTATTCATAGGAATAACATACCTTTCATCATTTCTATCAGATCTACCCATGTCAAATCTTCTTTCTTCTAGTTGTGTCCTAGTTTTCAGGCTAGGACAAAATTTATCAAACATACCTAGATTCATACTTTTGAAACAAAAATTTCCACTTATCTTACCTTTTCAATCAAAACTTCTCATTGTTCTCACATTTATCAGAGCACAAAGCTTCAATATCTTACCTCTTTTCTTCATATCTGACTTCTCTTTTTAGCACGAAGCTTCACAAGTCAAGTAGAATATTGCGCAATAGGGCAACAGATATACACACAGATCTTTCTCTATTCTTCAATTCCCAACAATCACAGTTCCATGTCCTGCCAATGGAACCATTTTTTGGCACAAGGGAAGACCTAGGGTTCAATGCTTCAACAATACACCAATAAAACCCTAACTACCGGACCTTTCGGCAACACCTGCGAAGTAGATGAAGTCTCACCCAAGGTAGAGGCAGGGGTGGTTGCAGAACTTGAGTGTCTACAACCATATATAGGACATAGATCTTTGATTGTAACACCTTAACAGAGCACTTAGCAGTTATAGATCATTAGTATTCAGACTTAATTTACAGCGTAGGTAAATGCTAACAACAGATCAGTGTAGTATTCACCCAGATCTAGTATATTCGATCACTAAGCACATTCACATAGGTTATATCTAGCATTCATTCATATTATTAAGCACAAAGCATCAACGGATCTATCTATCATTCATCTATATCAAATCACTAAGAAATTAAACACATAAACACATCAATACATCGCACAAAGCATAGAAACACAGGATATACATGGTTCACCCCTGGCCTGGGGCTATGTCCACCAACTCTTCTTCTCTTTTATTGTCTTTTGTTAATCTTCTACATGCACATAGCCACAAGATCATACTCTGCATAGGATAGGAGATCTATGTGCACTTCACTATATCCTCTTTCCCTGAGCTAGATTACATCACAAAACCTTTACAGAGTCACTTGCACTTAACTCTGCAAGTTCTCAACATAGCATGCACAAAGAATTTACAATTTTCACCCAACACTTTTTCTAGGTACCAAGCCTCCTTTCCCCCTCCTTTCTTACATCGGCTAGAATTCTATTTATACATCACAAAAATGGCCTAAACATGGGTAAACACATGGGCCGACATCCCTATACCTGTTGCATAAGCCCAAAACCAAACAATCCCTAAACAAGGGGTCGAGATCGTGTGATATCCTCTTCGAATTGCGCTCCATCTTCGATAGCCTATCAAAGTCCCAAAATAGGTCAAAACCTGACCAAGGATCTCCAAAACTTGGTTAAGGGCCAACAATCGCCATGTTCTTCTTCTCAGAAACCTCATTCTTATAGGGGTTGTAAGGCATGGTCATATGTCTTATGATCCTTGCATGGGTACATAAGTTCACAAACTCACTGGAGGAATACTCACCTCTGTTACCTGACCGCAAGATCTTGATCTTCTTCACTGTCTGGTTCTCCCCATGAGTTTTGAACTATTGTTACCTCTTGAAGACCTACTCTTGGTATTCAATAAATAGATCTAGTTAATCCTGGAGTATTCATCAATGAATGTGAAATATTATTCACGACCACTCAAGGATTCCCAAGACATAGGCCCACACACATATGTGTGAACTAAATCCAGTACCCCAGCTGACCTGGTGTGAATGCTGGGAAAAGAAGCCTTGGTAAACTTACCAAGCGCACAACCTTTGAACACATCTTGATTCTCTAAACTGAGTTGTGTCACTCTTGTCACAACCTCTTTCAGTCCTCCAAGAGCCCCATGATGAAGGTGAGACATCCTCCAATTCCATAACTCACATAACTGATTGTTGTTGTCACTACTGTTACACATGATTTTGGTCACTCTGGTGATGTCACTACAAGTGATGTATTTAGGCTCCCACAAGGACTTTTTTCCTGAGAAATGTGATTGTTGTCTTCTTCCAAAAAACAAATTTTTAAGATGAGTTCGCAGGCTGCCTATATTACAGGGTGAGAAAATCCTTCATTCTCACAAGCAACCTAAACTTAGGGTGCGAATTGTTCACAGTCTTCTCTATAGGTAGGGTGCGAACCTATTTCAAAATCTTGGAAATGAGAAGAGGTCATGAAGGTTCTAGAAGGGAATATTCTAGAAAATGAGTTGGCATTCTCATGGTTGGAATCCTACTGACTTCTCAAATTTACTGGGATCATCGTCATCCATTTAACCATCTCTCCTTCTCCTACACATTGAAAGGTTTCTCATGGAAAAGGTTAAGCAATATTGAGTGAAGAATTGGTGAAAGAATTCTGTGGAGAAATCTTCTTGGATAGAAGCTTGAAGACTCTATTTGGTCTATCAAGTTGTACTGGATCTTCTTCACGAAAACGTAGAGCAAGTGTGTGTGTTGGAACCAAGGGTCACTGAAAGGAAGCTTGTGACATCAAGGTGATCTAGTTGTATATTCTACTTTCATTTAATATAATACAGCAGCATATCCCTTTCCCATAAAATCACTCTTATTTTATTGCATAACTCCTTGATCATATGCATAGGTTGACATTGAATATACTTTGCTATATTCACTTTGGTTGGTTTTTGTTTTATTGGACCTGATTTCACAAGAGCACCAATGTGAAGCAGGAACAACAGAGACCTAAGGAAGCGATATAAAGGTATGTCACTCATTCCTCCTTAGTAGTAGATTCAATGATTGCAACTTGGAGAAAGAGTCATGTCATGTCCTGTTTTGTTCTAGATCCAAGTGGATCTAGGGAGATCTGTTAGTATCCGCACCTACCAATTTATCCGATAAAAAATTGGTGACTCCACTGGGGATACAACCCATTTTGGTGGTTTTTACCTGGCCATTTTCTCTTGACCTACCCTTTTTAATTCCCAATCAATCTATGAGTCTTGAGGAGATCCTCACAGACTCCCTGGATCCAGAAGTTCCCTCAAAAGTTCTGCCATTTTTCCAAACTTTTCTTGATTACAGAACTTCTCACACTGCACCTCTCTATAGTCTGCAAGAATCAATGAAGTTCGCACCCTGGTATTCAGTTCAGTTTGAACTTCTCACAACCTACCTGTGTCTAGCCTGTGAGAATCCTTAATTCTCGCACTGTAGCCCACTGTCAGACTGTGAACTCACTTGTAAAAATTTTGGATTAAGTCTTTTGTGTGTTCAGATGCCCAAATTGGTTGGTGACTTTGGAAAGAACTTCTCTAGCCAGTGATTGAATGTTTCTTGACTTCAAATCTCGCGAATGATTAGTTTTCGGAAATCGAAATCTCTTCTTGATCATTTTTTCTCAAATTTTACCTCTTGACCTTTTCTTGACAAGGGTATAATCTATGATTCTCAAATATGAGTGCTTGTTTGTTCGGGAGTCATTGATTGGATTAAAAGTTGAGATTCATTGTCCTTTTCAATTGCTTATTACTTGGAAAATTGTTACTCGTGTTCTTTTGAAGAGACTGGTCTTGTCAGTTTGTTATTTTATCTTCATTGAAAGATCGTTTTGGGTGTTTGTTGTGTATTTATTTTTCATTGGTTGCTTACTTTTTCTTAGTTTCATCCTGGTTTCTTTGTTTCTAATAAAAAATTAAAGACATTTTCTTTTTTAAAAGCACCCTTGTATTCAAAAAATATGGGCATTCAAGTATTGAAAGAGAACAAATAGGGAATTTTCATTGTTCATGATTGTTTGATATTACATTTCAAAGAAGATCATACATCGTAGTTCACATTGTTCCAGAAAACTCCTCTTTCCCTCCTGTAAATAGAATTCATCGGACAAAATTTGCATCATCCATCCCTATTTACGCATTGTTGGGTCAGAGTCTCACACAACATCAGTTTCATTTCCGTCTCCTTTTTGCGTAACAATAGCCTTTAATAATATTGCACAACTTTAAAATTCAAATAATAAATTTTTCTAGGGCTCTTTTACACCAACATTAGCTAGGATAGAGCTTTGGAATAGGAAATGAGACACACTCTCCAAAGCACAAAACAAACAATAGTATCTTGTGATAAGGAGTGTCAAATTCCATTTGCAACATTTTGTCCCGGGAACCCCTTCTCACACAAGGGTCAAACCTGAGGTCGCATTGAGATTGACAGAGTTACTCACCCTTATTTGTTTATATCGATGTAGAGATTTCATGTATTATGGGGGTCACTTGAAGGTATACCCACAATGATGAGTGGAAGCCTCTCAAGCTTATTTCGGGCTAGATACCATGCCCTTGCGTGTGGATCAGACTGTTGATTGTTCCCCCAGGCATCATTGTTGTTGGTGGTAACCTTAGTAGCCTATCTTCTTAGGGTCTTAAACAAGGTGATTGTGAAGGGGTAAGTCTTCACGATACTTGGAATCGACATTGGCCAGACTCACTCAGGCTCCTTGGAGGGTATACCCATGATTGTGTGTGGAATATTGCACCAGGGTGTAAGTTCGTTAAGCAGGTCGTCAACGTAACTTTTCCACTATGGCACAGCCCCTTCTTGTCTCATCGTCGCAGCATTGGATTTCATCACCAACTTGTGACTTTGGAATTGGAAGGTATTGTTTGCTTGGTTTTGCTTCCTAGATTTTACTAGCATGTGTTGTTTGTTTACCCAAGTTGGCCATAGAATTTCTTTCATAAGATTATAACTCAATCACAATTGACCCTCCACGTCATTCACGTAGAATGTAAGGCCTACCCCAAGAATATGTGGAAGGTTCTCAACCCTTGCCTACCAACTCACTAGAGGGCTCTCCTCAAAAGAGTGAAGTCCAAGAAATTTCCACTCCACAAGTGGAAAGAACTAACTCTTTAGAATGGTTCCGAATTACCAATTCTTGAGAGGACTTATGACTTCCTCTCAACTCCAAGAGACATATTGTTCGAGTGAATTCCAGAGATATATTTGTTCAGTCTTCTGGATTACCAACTGAACCTTTCACAGGACCTAAGGGTCAAGATCCTTTTTGTACTACTGGCATTTTTAGATGGGATCTCTTTGGCTCAGAAGTAGGCATTGATATCACATTCACACCTGAGCTGCTTGAAACATCTGATCCAGATGCAATACCTTTTACTACTGCCTATTTTTTTCCTAGTACAGATGCTCCGCCAGCTAACCACATCTTGACTATCCCTCTACAAATGGTCCATTACACAATGGTCCTAGATACTATGAGTCCTCACACCAGGATTACAACGGCTAGCCAAGCCCCCATTGGCACACCTCTTTCGCCTAGATTCACCCCAACACTTCCACCCAGATATCATGCATTGAATGATTCTATTCCCACTCCTACACAAACCTCATCTGGGACTACTGGCATTTCTACTCCTTCCGGGCACCATCTCGTTCCCAGTTTTATTCCGACACTTCCTTGAACCCCTTTCAGAGGACCTCTTCCATCCTCTATCAGAGGCACCGACCCTAGTGGCACCATCCCATCTTTCACACCTAATTACCAGATTCCTGTAGGTGCACAATTTCACCAAGGAGGCCAAACCCAATCCCCTTTTCCAGGACAAAACCCAATTGGGACGCAACCCCCAATTTGAGGGAAACCCCCATTGACCCCACCCTATGGAAAAAACATACCTCCATACTTGGCCTAATATTGGAATTATCTTATTCGAAATAATCGTCACTCGATTGGGCGGCAACAGCCTCAAGCTATCTCCTTCATACCCCCTACTATAGGCCACACATGTCCAATCCTATTTTGGGTTCGAATGCTCAACCCCATGCCCTTGTTCAAGGGTACAACCCTATGAATTACTTACCTCCACACCAACAACCGAATCTACCCAGATCTTCACATTATATTCAAATTGCTTATGGTCCCACTGGTCTATCGACGGGACTCCCTCCCCAAAGTCACCAGTACCCACATGTGAATAGATAGTTACCCTTATTATCCACCCTGGACCTCCCTAATCTATTGAGGAGTTTAAATGATCTGATCCGTCACTCTCCTCAGTGGCCCACCATACCAGCCAAACTACCATCAGACATCCCTAAATTTGATGGTAAATCGGGAGACGACCCAAACAATCATGTAATGAATTTTCACCTTTGGTGCTCATCCAACTCCTTGATGGATGACTCTATTCATTTATGCCTTTTTCAGTGGACCCTCACAGGTTTCACCATGAAGTGGTATATAGAGTTACCACAAGGATTCTTCACTGACTTCAACACCCTCGTTATGGATTTCCTCACCCACTACCAGTTACCGATCTTCTACGAAATGAGAACCGAAATTTTGAGTTCATTCAAAAAAACCAAAGCCACTCATATCTCTGATCACATTCATGAGTGGAGACGGAGACGACGTCTCATCAAACTCGAACTTCCCGATCAGTTGTTGGCAGAGTGGTTCACAAAATCATCTGTGAATGACATCGCTCATGACATCGCAATGGGTGGAGTTGTCACAGAAGAACAGGGAATCAGTCGTGCTCAATACATCGACCTTGTTTACTCCCAAACGGGTACTCTTTACGACTTACTCTCTGATGCACCTCGTCCTTATACTTCTGCTACTTCAACTACTTATGCTACTTCTAATGCAGCTAACAGATTGATCGACACTTTCCATGTCCAACTTCATTGCGTCCAAACCTATAGCAACAGCCCCAAATCCATTTCTTCTAATGTTCAAAATGCTTCGTCTCCTACCCCTCCCACTGGAAAGACTTCTGAGGTAAACTGTGTTCAATCTACCCCCGCCGGAAAAAATAAATCCAAAAAAGGAAAGGGTAAGAACAAGGAGGATAAAAATAATCCACAAACTGAGGAAACCAAAACACCACCTATTGACGATAGGGATAAGCACAAACCCCGATACCCTTTTCTTATCTATGGTGATGATCAATACACTAAGGATTGTCCACGATGAGATGAGGTTGCTAAGTTCCTTCAAGGGACCCCAAAATGCCCCACTTCGGTCGTGTTTTCACAACCCTTCCCTTCTCAACAATAGGCCCAATTGGTCATTCATGACCAACCTTCCCCCTCCAATACATCCTATATCTTAATGTGTACAGGTGATTCAAAGAAGAATGAAATTACACTTACCACTCGAGCCAAAGATTATCCTTCCACCAAAGAGAAGGTTGATGCAATACCTCCTTCATTGGTCCAACCATCTCCCATGACTCCACCTACCAATGGTCCTCTTCATCTCAAATGACCGAGCATAGATACAATCCTTCACCCTCCTCCAAAGGGTGTTGTTCAAAAGTTGTCTTTCAATCCTCATGCACGTGCTACCCAAAACTACAGTATTGTCAAAGATTTGGCCCAAGCACCATCCGCGATGTCATCCCTCGAAGTCCTTCATAGTTTTCCTATACAACAGAAGGCACTATTGAAAGCTATTGGTGGAATCGACCCTATGGATACAAATTTAATAATTTTTTACTTGGAAGATCACATTCCAAGGTTACCCCCTAAACTCACATTCCAAATACAAGTTATTGTATCCGACAAAAACATTTGTACAATAGTTATTGATGAGCGTGCCTCGATGTGTGTCATGTCTATTACCTACTGGAAAGCCATCGACTCTCCTCCTTTGACTGAATCCCACAACATGCTCAAAGCCTTCAATGGATCTGGTTTTAATCCTTACGATGTCCTCCCTTCATTGCCTATTACGTTAGAAGGAAAAATGGTCAACGTTAAAGTGGAGGTCTTTGACGCTCCTCTCGATTACAACCTTCTACTTGGCCATAGCTGGATAGATTCCATGAGTGTAGTTGTGTCCACTCTTTTTCGTGTCATGTGTTTCCCACATCAAATAAAAGTAGTTACCATAGACCAATTGGCCTTCTTTCACTCTGATGCACCTACTGACAACGTACCTTTCATTGCAAAACCCCCCCTTGGATATGAGAACGTCGGCGTGGGTCTTCTTAAATATTCCTCTTTGATAGGTACTTTCCCCATTCCACCACCCGATGTTCCACATCCGTTTGTCGCCTCGATCAACATGACCTCCACCTCTGTTCACGGAACCCCTGTGCCTTATGAACCATGGATAGTACCCAACCCCGGCGATCATCTTCATTATGGAAATGAAATGCCTTTGAGTCTAGTCGAATCATCTTATCAAACCATTCAATCGGCAATCCCTTTTATCCCCTCTCTTGGTGATTTATCTCTGGATCCATTCCGCATCATTTTTCCTACAGACGCGATGATTATTTATGTTATGTCTGTGGAATATACCACTTGGGACAATGGACATCATCGTTCCATCATCTTCCTGGAACAATGCACCATCGAGGGTTACCAATGACTCTCGACCTTGTCGACCGTTGTCATCATTTCTACCATTCCCGAGTCTACACATGATATGTTCTATGAATGGAACTTAAGTAATATCTCACCCACCATCCCCCTCGAGATATCCATAAAACCTAAAGTTGTCGAAAATGTGCATATCGAAGCTTTGTGTTCCCATGACGAAGTTATCACCTGCAAGTCTCTTTTCCAAGAATTTCATGACATCTTCGCATGGAGCTATGAAGAAATGTTGGGGATTGACCCTGACATTGTGGTACATGAGATTAAGACATACCCAAGCACTAAACCCATCTGGAAATGACTTCGTCCGGTCCACCCACGTAAAGAAGCCACTATCAAGCTTGAAGTTGAGAAACTTCTCAAAGATGGCTTTATTTACCCTGTGGCTCTAACTGACTGGGTTTCCAATCTTGTTCTGATGGACAAGAAACAAGGCACAGTCCGCGTGTGCGTTGATTATAGGGACATTAAAAAATCTTCTCCTAAAGACAACTTTCCTACCCCCTTCGTTGACCAGATCATCAATGATTGTGCCGAAAGTGAAATATTCTCTCCGATGAATGGTTTCTCTGGATATAATCAAATCAATATCGTACCCCCAGACCAACAAAAGACCACTTTTATTTGTCCTTGGGGCACTTTGCCTACTAGAAACTTCCATTCAGTTTAAAGAATGCCGGTGCAACTTTTCAATGTGCTATGTCTTACGCCTTTCATGATATAAACACATCGTGCAACCATATCTCAATGAATTACCCGCTCATTCCATGCGCCATGTAGATCATCCAATACACCTCCGTTCCATTTTCCTTCAATGTCGATTTTACCATATACGCTTGAATCCACACAAATGTGTTTTTTTGCATAGAATATGGTTGACTTCTAGGCTTTATTGTTTCATGTCAAGGGATCCGGGTGGATCCTTTGAAGATCGAGGCGATTCTCAATATTTCTCCTCCTCCCTCACTTCACCAGTTACAAAGTTTTCAAGGGAAGGAAAAATTTCTCCATCGTTTCATCCCAAATTATGTTGAGCTAACTCTTGCATTCACGCGACTGCTCAAGAAAGGTTTTGAGTTCGTATGGGATACCACTACCAACAAATCTTTCGAAGCTTTGAAACTATCTTTGACATGTACCCCACTACTCTGCCCACCTGGTTACAATTGGGATTATTTCCTTTACCTCACAGCCTCATACTATACCATCACTATGGTTCTCATCCAAGAGGATGATTCTCATGATGAACATGTCATCTATTGCTTGAGTTGGAGTCTCACAACTACCAAAACCAAGCATTTACATGTTGAAAAACTGGCCTTGGCAGCTGTCCAGGTTGTTCAACGTTTCCGGCACTATATCCTTTCTAGCAAGAATATGGTAATTCATAACTGCAACCCTATACAACACATTCTTGCACACCAATTGCTAGGGGGAAAATACTTCAAATGGATCATAATACTCCAGGAGTTTGACTTAGAATTCGAATGCACTAAGTCCAAGAAATCCTTGGTGTTTTTTGAGTTGATATGTAACCTTCCCTACTCTGAGATGGAAAATGTAGTAGACGATTCATTACCCGATGAATCCCTTTTCCTGATCAGTTTCGACGACCTTTGGTATGGATATATCATCATATATCTCCATACCCAGACTTTTCGGCCCAATTTTTCTAGCACTAACCATCGTCGAATACGCTACCAAGCCCGTCGGTATATTATCCTCGGTGATACTCTTTATCGTCATGGGATTCACTCTGTTTTTCAACGCTGCCTCACATTTGACGAAGCCGAGAAAGCCCTAAATGACTGCCATTCTAGATCCTGTGGTGGTCACGTGTCTGGGTATGCTACTTCCCAAAAGATCTTACGAGCAGGGTATTTTTGGCCTTCTTTATTCAATGATTGTATAATTGTCGTCCAAAAATTCCACTGTTGCCAAACCTACAACAATAAAATACGATCACACCCTGTTCCTCTACACCCTGTGGTCTCCATTGCTCCTTTTGCGAAATGGGGTATTGATTTCATGACATGTCACCCTCAATCGGTCGGGGGGAATGTATATATTATTGTAGCTGTAGATTATTTTATGAAATGGGTCGAGGAGATGCCAACATTCGACAATACCGGAAGGACTGCAGCATTATTTATATTCAATCACATCATTTCTCAGTTTGGTGTTCCTCAATCTATCGTTACTGACCACGGTAGCCACTTTATAAACTTCATTATGTCCAAACTCACTGGAAATTTGGGTCTTCGCCATGAAAAATCAACACCCTATTACCCACAAGCCAATGACCAATTTGAAGCAATAAATAAAATCCTCATTAACATGCTTCGACGAATGATAGGGATTCACAAAATGAGTTGGCACACGATGTTGTTTTCAGCATTGTGGGCTTACCAGACATCCGTTAAGTCTTCTACTGGGTTTACGCCATTCCAATTAGTCTATGGTCTAGAAGCCATTTTGTCGATTGAATGTGAGATACCCTCCCTAAAACTAGCCATTGAACTTCTCCCAAACACTTCTGCCAAAGAATAACATCTATTGTATCTCATGCAATTAGACGAAACCTGTCGCGACGCCACCCTAGTTATAGAAGCCTGGAAGAAATGTGTCAAAGCCCAATATGAAAAACATGTCAAGCCATGCATTTTATTCGAAGGTGATCTAGTTCTCCTTTACGAACAATATCAGGATATGCTAGGAGCCCGAAAATTTGAAGCTATGTGGCGAGGTCCTTATATCGTTAGGAGAGTTTTGGAGAAAGGAGCTTATGATTTGGTGGACTACGATGGTATCCCTTTGAGTGAACCCAGAAATGGGTTGTACTTAAAGAAGTACTATTCTTAAGATCACCTATGCATGAGTTCTTGTATTTTATTGTATCATACTTTTTGTTACTTTAGTATGATTTTTCGTTATTTGGTCTCTACCCTCGATCGCTTATCTTGTGTTGTGCTTGGTTTCCATATGTCGGAGTCTTCGACACCCCACATTGGCTTCACCGATGGCGCTAGTCGTAGTACTTAGAACCTCGCTTCTATTGCATGGGCAATTTATGCCATTACAAACGAACTTATCAGTCTACGAGGTGTTTGCCTCAGTCGTGCGACCAATAATATTGCAGAACATAACACCGTCATCAAATTTTTGATTGATGCCATTTTGCTTGATATCTGTCACATGGTTATACGAATCGATTTGTAGCTTGTAGTACTACAGTTAAGTAATGTCTATGCTATCCGAAGTCCTACTTTATTATGGTTATATTTACGAATTCACCTCTTGGAACGTTATTTTTATTATATCGAATATCAGCACATTCCTAGATGTCTAAATACATTGACTAATGCATTAGCTAATTATCTGTTAGACAAACATTTGGGACATTTATAAACCAGTCACACATTACATGTATAACACAACCCAAAATAAGCCGATAGAAGTTGTATATATGTATATAACGATCAAAAGTTTTTACAATTTTTTTTTTCCAAGGATCAAAATCTCGAAATACGAAGCCCATAGCTTCTATAAAATAGCATCACAGATGACGCTCATGATAACACGCAATTTCTCAGGCTACCCTATGGAGCAGTCGACTGAGAGACTCGAACACGCCCACAGTATGGTGCTGGTAATGTCTCGGAATCTCCCCAATAGCAATATCTGAGACATCCACGGTCAACCCCTCTAAGTTATGTTACACTACCTCGTAGTCTTCGGCATCCCATCTCGCCACTCGAGCCACTTCTCCTCGCCTTTGAATGGGAGACGTTCCTGGAGGTTGATATGGCCCCACATCTGTGTCATCAAAAACAATTTTTTAGATTAGTTCTTGGATAAACATAAAAACATTTCATATGATAAAATTTGCAAAAACATTTAAAAAGAAAAAAATGTGTACTTCTTACCTAAGTCACCCCACTGAGCATCCTCAGGAAGGGCTAAATACGGATCCCCTCAGAAATCCAAACCAGTATATGCGTAGTCATCGATCATCAGCATCTGGGGCCTCAATCGGTCAAAAAATTAATCATTATACTTGATTATAGGCCCTGCTATGTGTCGAGCCATGAGGTTACACAACCTCAGCATCCTCGGATCCTATGGGGCTGGTAAACCCCAATCAACTTGTAGTCACATCAGTGGGACCCTCTCAAGGAAGAATGACACCAAAAGTGACCCGTACCCAAACTGCTTCAAGTCACCCTTTCTGTACTTCGTCAATTGTCTATTCATACTGCGGAGAACTACATCCAACCAGTTGAAAACCCGAGGCTCTATGCACTCTATGGTGTATTGGAAATAGCTCTGGAGAGCCATGTGCAGAGCCGCGCTCCCAGCCATGTGTGCAATAGTAAACAAGATGGTTCGTAGGGTCATATCTTGGACCCCCCAAATGGAAACCTTACCCTTGCTTCTCTCTACCTCAGGAACACAATATTGGTAACAATACTCGCTCATAGGGAGTCCATCACCTCTACCTCCGATCAAAGTAGCATGGTATACATGTAATGACAACCCCACATGAAATAACTATTGATCCACATCCCACATGTGGACCAGGTATTCCAACAACCTGAGTTGGGCTCTCATGCCCGGAATCCTGAAAATTTTCAAGAGCCCACAGTCTCAAAGGGCAGTGACTGTACCTGGGTCATTCCTGGCAATGGCATAATCCTCATGTTCTGTTTATCTCCATTCCAACATCGCGATGGTCAAACACATTCAAAAGAGCCATTGGAGGGGAGTCAACAACTTGTTTTAAACTCTTGCATAATTTTTATTGAGCAAAACCTCACTTTAAAATCCATTTTTTGGCCCCCACAGGTGGACCTTTTGCATAGTGTGAGATTCTTGCATGTTCCCTGAAGGACACCTGCGAGAATCTTAGATTCTTGCAGGTCCCGCATGGCGCACCTACGAGAATGCTTGAGCGCATGTTCTCACCGTAAATGGACTCAAAACCCAAACAATTGCCAATAAAAACCTAAAATAAACCATGGAAAAGTTAGAGAATCAAGATATTACCTCGTTGGCTGAAACCGTTCACCAAATGATCGCTTGTGCCTCCCGCAATCGAGCAAAGAAATTTTGGGGGAAAATGAGGTATGTTGGACAAGTTTTTGGGCAAAGTAACAATGAAATGGTAAAAAGTCATTTTCACCCATATTTATTCACTTTTTACTATTTTTTATTGATTTTTTATATTATTTTTACTCCTTTGTTTATAAAACCTAATACCCTAATAGCCTTGTGAGTGTGTGTTTTTGCAGATATAGCAACTTCAAAGTCCGAACGAGGGGGTGCGGATGTTTTTTCTTTTTGTCGCATGTGCGACTATTTTTTTAGGGTTTTTTAGAAAAAACCTCGAGCTCAGTCTTCATTCGTTCTAGCGCTCGAAAATATATGAGAACATAACTGAGTATACTTTTTCTTGTCTTTTCGTACTCGTCATGATAACATGAAAATGACGAACGTAAAGGAGTATCCTTTAAGCTCTTTTCACGCTCCATAAAAACAAAAAGATTGTCGAGAGATCTTGTTCTTTTCATGCTCGTTAAAGTATTTAAAGAAAACGTTCGATGGGTGATAGTTTATCACTTTTTCGGTCTCGTCGAACTCTTTTAAGAAAAAGGAACTGGGAGAGTTCTCTTTAATTGTTTTTTAGACTCTCAAAACATGAAAAAACCTCGAGTTTTCTATTCTTGGACTCGTTAAACAAACATCGAAAGACCTGCAATGGGACCGAACCACTCCTTCCTAGGGTTCATTAAATATACTCTGAGGGACTCATCCAAAGGATGAGCTTACATCAACAAGCATATGTTATCCTCCTCAAGCTTGTGTAAAAATAAAGAGGTACTCTCTAGAAATGGTGGGGGAAATTTTGGGAAAGGGATGTGTTTTCGTATTCATATTAATGGCAGTAAGCATCGCTCTTGAACATGACACCCCCTATTTGTCATTTGAATCCAGGTTGGGAAATCCATTTGTCTCTCGTTCGACTTATTACAAGGTCATATCTTGGGTCGTCTTTGATTCAATGTTTCCAAGTCCTTGGTCGTGTCGTTCATATGTTCAAGAGAATTTCACACGAACCCTTTATTGAGTCACCCATCTGCAGTTGTCCATTCTTACTATGTCAGCCTTCCCTGTGTCTGTTTCAACCCATATTCATACTTTGTTTCACCCTCAAAATCTATTACTTGTTTTGTGTCATTGATGGGGGATACATCAAGGCCCTCCTATCATGAGCCTTGTTCTGTCAACTCCAACTCATTATCTGGAAATGAGACTTAGAAATCATTTAGTACCTTAGAACCTACATGCCCTAATGGAAGGTCTCTTCTCTTTTGACATGGGTTTCACATCATTGATCCCTGATCGAGAGATTCCACTGAGTGCTCGACTTCAGCTAATTTATTTTCATTCATTCGGATTGTACTTCAATACCTTGGGAGTCATTGACATAAATGGTGATTTCCCTCTCACTTGTTAATAGTTTGCATCAATGACCGGTAATCAAGTGGTTTCTACCATGTTCGACTTTAGCACATGTAATCGCATGGCTAGATTCGTACTTTCAGGTGATGGGATTCAAGACCCTGGGTCTCATATTTTTTATCTAGGCTACGATGGAGTATGTATGATTTGTATCATCACATAGATCCACTTTGTATGTCACGTGGCTATGTCATTATTCAAGTCCTCTCACATATATCCACAGTGTATTCATGGTGGCTATGTAGTATTTTGATGACATGGATCCACAGTGTATGATTGGTGGCCATGACCTACATTTATGATTCCATTCATTTGTGATCTAAGCATGGGAATGCCTACCTCAGAACTGGTATTATATTCTACAAATGCTTGGTTTTTAAAGGTTTCCGCTTAGGTATGATCCTTGTTTCTGACACACACACGCATTTTACAAAGTATTTTGGCTATCACAAGTTCCGGCCTCATACTTTGGGGGGCATTCTGTTACACATGATTTTGGTCACTCTGGTGATGTCTCTACAAGTGATGTATTCAGGCTCCCACAAGGACTTTTTGCCTGAGAAAAGTGGTTGTTGTCTTCTTCCAAAAAACACATTTTTAAGATGAGTTTACAGGCTACCTATATTACAGCGTGCGAAAATCCTTCATTCTCATAGGCAACCCAAACTTAGGGTGTGAACTATTCGTAGTCTTCTCTATAGGTAGGGTGCGAACCTATTTCAAAATCTTGGAAATGAGAAGAGGTCACAAAGGTTCTAGAAGGGAATCTTCTAGAAAACGAGTTGGCATTCACATGGTTGGCATCCTACTGACTTCTCAGATTTAGTGGGATCATCCTCATCCATTTAACGATCTCTCCTTCTCTTATATATTGAAAGGTTTCTCGTGGAAAAGGTTAAGCAAGATTGAATGAAGAATTGGTCAAAGAATTGTGTGGAGAAATCTGCTTGGATAGAAGATTGAAGACTCTATTTGGTCTATCAAGTTGTACTGGATCTTGACACAGCACGCACCACAAGGCACATCTTCTCACAGGATCTTCTCCTTCCTCGCCTCGAAGAACAATAACTGGTCCTTCTATTTCCCTATCAAGAGATCTACACCCACAGAACTCTTCGCGTGACCCCCTTCTTACTTATCGGGGAATCGGACTTCATGGTATCGCGAGGTCTATGGTTGAGCGCTGGTGTTTCGATTCTCCAAAAGCCGATGCAAGTCAATGCTGACCCTTCCTTTACCCTATTGGGATTTCTCCTATCGCGATTTCGCCACTCACGATATCAAGAAAATGGATTTACCAAACCCCTAACCCCGATGTGCCGATACTCCGATGCACACATGGGTTGACTATTCAACGGTCCCGTCCCCTCGTCAGGATTTCGAACTTCGCGGAATCGCGAATCCTGATGTCAATGTTTCGGGATTTTACTTTTCCTGAACTCCGATACAGTGTGTCACCTGTCCACATCACCGACTCCATTGTGGCCCCCACATTGTCCTTCTACTCGTCAAGATTTCACGTATCACAATATCGTGGTTCCCGTTACCAAATCTTCGACTCTTCTCTCACGAAATCCCGATAGGAAATTTCGCGAATAATCCAATAGTCCTGGCTGGCTTGGATCAACGGCTCTATCTGTCCTGAGCTTAAACCTTCAGGAATATGCCATTGTATCTCCCCTGAACATCCACAATATCTAACGACTCATAGAGATTTGTGGATTCTCCTCGGATAATACCGACCGTCCGTTCCTTTCGGATGAATTCTGTGAAATGACCAAGTGTAGCTCCACGGAACTCATCCGCCTACTCGCAAACTTACGACGCCTCTTGAACCTTCAAGGCACAGCTTGTCTGCACTGTTCTTCAACAAACTTAAAGGCCTATCCTTCCTTAGATTTATTACAACTCTGAGCCTTAGAAAAAGACTCCTTGCGCACACTCCTTGCGGCAACCGTCAAACACTCTCAAGTGCTTGAATACTTCAACTCTGCGCACACCTGCAGCAGCAATCCCTCAATGTTTTGCTTAGAATTGCAACTCTGAGAATTTACTTGGCCTGTGCACTCCTTGCACAGCTCCTGTGCCCAACTACACCTTTGGGATAAATGAGAACAAAAGCTATCTCTACCTGAACCCCTTGTCAATGCACTCCTTGCGGACACTTCAACTGCACTCCTTGCAAGAATCCTCTGGCTCAAATAGAGAAACAATTGAAGCTCATTCCTTCACCCTTTCAGACTTCAATTCAGACATGAAATCATATACATATCATGCAAAATAAAATGTATAACAGGAAGCAAACATTCATGAGCATATCATCAATACACAGAGAACAGACACAAAACCATGAATTTGAATCAAACTCTTCTATTAATTCAAATATCAGTACATGGGTGTTCTTACACAACTCTTTGCATGCTCTTTCTCTTTCTTCCTCTTCAGAATTATTTTACAAATGCACAATGAGGGTGTCTATATCCCGTTTCCCTCTTGCCCTCTCAAACTGTCTAATCTAAAATTAAAATCCTATCTACCTGCATTAACTATATTAAATGTCGTCTATCTAGTAAGGATGAGAGCGTATGGATCAAGTTCCATTACATTATACAAGTGTGCTTCAATAAATTGTTACATTTATGTTCGTGCAACAACTTCAAAGCGTTTTCAAAATTTGAGTTGGCTTGTCCAGCTGTCTTCCGCTTCCGCGCTGGCTCGCTTGATGAGTTCGCGATGCTCCTGCATCATACTCCTCAGCTTGAAAATTTTCATGGGCTCTTGTCCATGAGCTCCTGCACTATCTGCCCATGCTTCTGTATCTCTGCTTCATTCTCCCAGATGGCATCTTCAACTGGATGGTTCTTCCACTTGACCAGATACTCGAAGTATTCTTTCCACCTGGTTCTCTTACCCACTTTCTTGTCCAGTATGCACTCCATCCGTGGCTTCTCTGCAACTGGAATTTTCTTTGTCCACTGGATCACTGGCTGCTCATCACTTCCATTCTCTGTTTCCCCAGCTCTGTATGGGTATAAATCTGAGATATTGAATATCAGATATATTCCGATCCCATCGGGTAATTCAATCTCATAAGCATTTTCTCCAATTTTCTTCAAGACCTTTCATGGCCCGATTTTCTTCATCTTCAACTTATTATATGTTCCTCTCAAGAACCTTTCTTTCCTCAAGTGTTCCAAAACAAGATCATCAACCTCAAACTGAATTTGTCTCTTATGCTGATCTGCACTGCATTTATATTCTTGGCTTGATTTCAGCAGTCACTCCTTCACCTGGCTGTGAAGTTCTTTCATCGCTTCTACGAATTCTTCTGCAATAGCGCTCCTAGTAGCAGTCTGTTATAAATCCATCAGTTCAGAAATTCCTCTTGGTTGCATGCCATAGACAACCTGAAATGGACTTTTCCCTGTACTCCTGTTCACTGAGTCATTATATGTGAACTCTGCCTGTGGTAATATGTGGTCCCACTAGCTGTGGTGCTCTATCACCAAGCTTCTTAGCAAGTCTCCCAGACTTTTGTTGACCACTTATGTCTGTCCCTAGCTTCTTCCATAAGGTTCTCCAAAAATTCCCTATGAATTTTGTGTCTCTGTCCGAAACTATACTCCTCAGCAACCCATGAAGTCAAATGACCTCTTTGAAAAACAGGTTAGCAATGTGAGTTGCATCACTGGTCTTCTAGCATGGGATGAAGTGTGCCATCTTGGAAAATCTATCCATCACCACAAAGATTGAACCAATGCCTCTTTGTGTTCTTGGCAACCCCAATACGAAATCCATGCTAATCGCATCCCACGGCCTCTCGGGTAGGGGCAATGGTTGATAGAATCCCGCATTCTTCCTTCTCCCGTTCGAATACTGGAAAATTTTGTATCTGTCCACAAATATCTTGACCTATGATCGCATCCCTGGCCAAAAGTATGACTCGCTCATCTTTGCGAATGTTTTTTCATAACCGAAGTGTCTAGCCAATCCTCCACTATGTTTCTCTTTCAGCAAGTTCTCCCTCATGGAACAATTTTGAATACACAGTTGATTGCCTTTAAACAACAATCCTTCCTGGATCATGTAATCAGCCCACTGGCTTCTATCTCTGAGAACTGTATTCTCAATTGTTTCATATGCTTCCTTGAAATCTGGATCATCTACGTACATGTCTCTGAGATCATCAAAACCCAATGTTTTGACCTTGAATTCCTGCAACAGCAAACACTTCCTACTCAAAGCATCAACAACTTTGTTAGTAGTACCAGAAATATGTTTAATCACAAATGTGAAATTTTGCATATACTCAACCCATTTGACATGTTTTTGATTCAACTTCGCTTGTTGAGTCACAAACTGCAGTGCATGATTGTCACTGTACAAAACAAACTCTTTCGGGATCAAGTAGTGCCTCCATTTCTTCAATGCATGTATGACAGCATAGAACTCCTTATCATATGTGGAGTACTTCAATTTCACCTCATTCATATTCTCGCTTAAGTACACTATCGGCCAATCTTCTTGACTTAAGACTGCCCCGATTGCAAATCCGCTTGCATCGCATTTCACTTGAAATGTCTTTTGGAAATCCGGCAAGACCAAAACCAGTTGTTCCATGATCTTCCTCTTCAACAAATTAAAGCTTTTGTCGGCCTCTTTAGTCCAGTGAAAAGACTTATGTCGCTTCTTCATTGTATCCATCATCGCTGCACTAATTCCACTGAAATTCCTAATGAACTTCCGATAGAAACTAGCCAATCCGTGAAAACTTCTCACATCTAATATGTTCTTCGGTGATGGCCAATTTTTTATTACCTCCACCTTATCTGGATCCATCCTCAAATCATTTGTTGAAATAACAAACCCCAAGTAAATGAGCTCTGTCTTCATGAATGAGGATTTCTTCATATTTATCAATAGCTTCTCCTATTGTAGTTTCTACAGCACTGTAGCCAAATGCTTCAGATGCTCCGCTGCTGATCTACTAAAAATCAGTATGTCACCTAAATACACGATGACAAATTTCCCGATGAACTCCTTCAGGAATTCTTTCATCAATCTCATGAAGGTACTTGCCACATTTGTTAAGCCAAATGGCATAACAAGCCATTCATACAACCCTTCGTTGGTTTTGAATGTTGTCTTCCACTCATCACCTTCTCTCATGCCAATCTGGTGATATCCGCTCTTCAAATCAATCTTTGAAAAGAAATTTTCTCCACTCAAGCAATCCATTAGATCATCCATTCTCGATAATGGAAATCTATACCTGATGGTTATCTTGTTTATCTCCCTTGAATCAGTACACATCCTCCAGCCTTCGGCATTCTTCGGACTGAGTACTGTTGGAACAGCACACGGACTCAAGCTTTCCCTGACCAAACCTTTGTCCAACAACTCCTGGACTTGTCTTTTAACTTCTTCATTCTCCTGCGGCGTCAATCTGTATGCGGCTTTGTTTGGAAAACTAGATCATGGTATGAGATCAATGTGATGACTCACACTCCTAATCGGTGGCAACGAACGAGGTAATTCGTCCACTATAATGTCAGCGAACTCTTCCAGCAGTTCCTGAACTTCATCTGGCAAATCATCCATTCTTGTGCTAGTCAGAACAATCTTTGGTTTCCTGACCACAATAAACTATGGATCTTCCTTCTTATTAACCTCGGTAAGAAGTTCCTTCCCACTCATGAAAAGTACTATGTTGCTTACTTCCGGCTTCACCTCTGTAATGATCCCAAGCCAAATTCTTTCTTGGAATCACTAACTACTACTGATTTATTGAGTTATTAATTGCATACAAGATTCATCAACACATGGAGATCACAATATATTCAAGATGTAGAAGCACAAACAAAGATCTGACCTTTTATTATGAGCAATGTAAGATCAATACAATAGATGGCCGATATGGCATAAACCTCAGATGGTCGTACA
>ML839064.1:43608-70416 GCA_009831015.1 Picea engelmannii
CATTTCTCTACTCTTCCTCTCCAAGTGAACAAAAGATATAATGAGCCTCTCTTGGCCCTATGTGCCCCTCTTAAACCTCCATAAGGAAACCTAAGAGATGGATGGCTGAAAACACTCCATCCCATATCTAATCAAAGGTTGAGATCATCCCACAATAATCTCACTCACAAACCCACTTTGGGTTAAGTTCCCTAAGTTCACTTTATGTCCCGTCGTTCACCCACAAAGTGAATAATTAGTCACTTTTGCCTAAGTGACAAAAATTTCACTTTTGACTTAAATCTCCTAAGTCAAAGTGAAATTAGAACAAGGTAAAGTACAAGGTACATAGTACCAAAGTATTTCCCACTTATGGTTACAGACTCAAAACCACAAGGGGACCACTTCCCAAGGTACAAAATCTCAACACATCCTAGACAAGAAATTCAAAGTTCTCAAAAAATGATCCATTGTCTTGGTAAAGGTCCAATGGACCTACTATGGTACTAAAAATTTCATGTGGGAGAATGAAGAGGATATGAGGGAAGAGTACCCATATATTTTTGTAGATTTAAGGGGAATCTAAATGTACATTTGTACATAAGTATACAAAGACTTGATTTTGGAGAAATTGGAGTTCCTAGAGCCACAACTTTGAGACTTCTTGTCCATATTATGTTGTATTCCTAGAGGGTAAGTGAAATAGCCTAAGGGACTGCAATGAAAAGAAGGGGGTACACTTCCTTGGGTTGTGCAGGCTAAGGACAATGAAATATTGTTGAATGGAATTGTTGTAGAAGTCATTAAATTATGGAATTATCAAGTATTGTGATGTAATAGTTTATATATGTATACATGTATACTTGTGTGGTGATGTGCAATTAGGTCATTGAAAATTGTAAGGGAGGGGATTGTGACACCATAGTTTTGATCCCCATTCTAGCATTATATATTTGTAAGTATTATGAATGGTTCCGTTCCAAGTGATGTAATATGTAAACATTCTACATTGAAAATAATAAAATGGAATACATTACCAGTTGTATATGGGTAAGGAATAGAGTATTGGGGGAAATGATTACACAAGAGAGGGGGATTAATGGGGGTGTTTAGGGGTTTACATATACCTTGAGTCTTAATCCATACTCATAAATCCATTTTTCATTTATCCATTTATCCATTTGACTTATCAACCACTCAATCATTGAATTCATGTAAGAGGTTGGGTGAGTAATTCATCCCACTCAGTTATGACAACATGGGTTGAGTGTAATCATCCTTAGAGGAAGAGTAAGAGTCAAGCAAGCATGGGAGAAGAGAAAATTTTAGTACGAAGAAAGAGTTTTTATATTTAGCAACAATAGAGGAAAACTATAGTAGAGTTATGTAAAAAGAGTGGCCAACCATAATTTGTACTAAAGGAATATCCCTAAATCTAGTAATTATGATAAGAATGAGGTTGATATGCTTGTGAGTTTGTTTTTTGAAACAATTACCCAAGATAAATTGATTGTGTGGCAATTCATGTTGCAATTGGATTTCCTAGAGCCGCTAATAGAGATATTATTGGATAGTCTATGTTGGAGCCCTGGAGGGGATGGATATTGTCTAAGGGACTATGTTGCCGAGAAGGAAATCCCATCCCTTGGGTTGTGCATATTGATGGGGAAGAGTGATGGATAGTTGGAAATGTTGTAGGACTCATGTCAATGTGTTTTAGTGGGTATTTGAGTTGTTATAGTGGACTATAGACACCATAGGAGTTTGTTTGTCCTTGTAGACTCATAGCCCCATCTCGAGGGTGACTTTCTACTGATATAATTGGAGCATTAGATTCTATGGTTGAGTGGGACGTCCTTAGTCTGTAGTCGGTTGTGTAAAACATTTTTAAAAGATATGTGATCTGATCAATATGTTGTTTATTGTGTGAATGTTATGTTGCATGATGTCTTTGATTTATGTTATGTTTGTTTAATTTTTCTTGTTCATGTTAGAATCATTTTCATTCATGCATGCATGTATATCATGTTGTGTATATTTCTACATTTCAATCAATGTGTTAGTTGTTTTTGGAGTAATGTGGCCCAGCCAAGGAGTTGGGTACGTTAAATAAACAATGTCTCCATTTTGAGTGGAAATTTGAGTCCATTTAGGGATGCAATTACCAAGCTAAGGTACATTGTCTTTCATTGTTGGAAAATACAAAACAAATTGAATCTTCCTCCCCTGCACCATTTCCATGATCATAATTAATGCAACATAAATCTTATGCATTC
Organism: Picea engelmannii; assembly: GCA_009831015.1. NCBI lineage: Eukaryota > Viridiplantae > Streptophyta > Pinopsida > Pinales > Pinaceae > Picea > Picea engelmannii. The sequence goes on from ML839064.1 coordinate 45,864, forward strand.
AAAAACATTGATCACCTTGCATTATTTCACACCATAATGAGATAGGAAATAACTTCAAATAAATAATAAGATGCATTGTAGTAACAATATGTGCAAAAGGGATTGAACTAATGAATGGAAATGTAAATGAGTGTAAGGAGAACTCTACTAGCAGTAGCATGACTTAATGTGTCAACATGATTTATGCTCTCATATCCCTCCATGGAACTCATTTTTGAATAAAAGCATTTTAAACATGGTCTTTACACACACACACACACACACACAATCAAAGAAAAAAGTTTGTATAATTAATCCATTTGATTGGTAAAATCTACAACCAATACTAGCCACGAGGGTTATCTTATAGTGAGCTAAGATAATATTTTGAAGATATCTTATAGTGAGATAAGATCAGATTTTGAGGATTATATGTGTATGTGTAGAGAGAGAGAGAGATTCATTCAAAGAAAAAGAAAAAAGGTATCGTTATTTCATTTGATTGATAAAAGGTAAAACTAGTAATAGCCCTAAGGATTTTCCTATAAAAAGCTAAGATTGGATTCTAAGAATTTCCTACTATCCATATAGGTTATATTAGGGTGGTAAGATGGTACCTTTGCAATGATTTAAGATGAATAGAAAACATTGGGAGACATTACTATCTCAACCCTTCTATTTTCATTTTCATTACAAAATTTGGATTTGTCTTATTAAAGCCAAAGAGATTAATAGTAACAACATGCTTGTTCAAGCATCCTATAGGATATATTAATTTAATCACATTATATTCTCATCCCTCCTGGAGAAAGTTACATGTTCGTCAGTAAAAAATTAAAACTATTTTACCTTCATCTAGCTCACATGCATTTGTAGCAAAATTATCCATAGTAGAATTGTGTTTTTGGGATATGTGTGAGATGAGAATTGATTGAAACATATGCATAACAAGATTGGATCTATTGACAATATGTGACATCACAAGGTCCAATCATCTCATCCTGTTGTTCTTCAATTCACACACAACATGTGAATTTTTCTAGACCACCAGTGGTTGAACCTCGTGATCAATGGTTATGGAAAGGGTTGTGAGATTTACAATTACATTTTTTTAATTGTTTGTATGAATTTCGATGCCTCGCTAAAATACAATGGATCTACCCCCCAATTATATGATACCTCCAACTCCACTTGGGTCTATATTTTCCTTTGAAGCACCATCACAAAAGTTGTAAGGTCGATTCCAATCTTAACCAATGGAGGAACCTCCATATATGCAGAGGAGGAGAATAGCTTCAAGACCCTATCTAGAAATTTTTTCCTCTTAAACCATTTCATTCCTAAATATGAGAATGTTTTACATAAATAAGATATGGGAGATATAGAGAGAGTTTTCTATCTTGACACCTTCTAAGGTACCCTGAAGGCATTCATGTTTTATATGCCTACTTAGAGCCTCAACAATGAGAAGGAAGAGAGGGGATATAGGAAAACCTTGGTGTAGGCTATAGGTGGGAAGGAAAAATAGGGAGATTGATCCATTTATAAATATGGAAAAGGATACAAATTTGAAGTAGTCTTCCACCTAGTTTAGAAATGGTCTAAAGAAACCAACTTGAGTAAGGATCAATCTAAGGAAGAGCTAACTAACCCTATCAAAATATTTGGTGGAGTATATATTCAGTATGAATGTTTCATGAGACTTGGATTTAATTGTGTGAATATATTTCTAGTATAACCCAATAGAATCATGGATATTTCAATTTTCCATGAAAATAAATTGTTTTGGGGAGATGTGCTGAAATAGGATTGGTTTTAGATGAATAAAAAATGAGTTTGGAAATGATTTTGTAGACACAATTGTAGAGGAATATGGGTCGATAATGTTCCAAACCATAGGTATGATCATCCTTCAAAATATTTGCAATCAAATTTGTATTTAAGGGGGGTGAATCTTACCTAATTATTTGGATTCCTCAACCGCAACCAAGAGGTCTTGAGTGTAATGTCCCCAATACTAAAGTCATAAAACTTTCATGATACCATTAAACTAAATGCATGCAAAAAATTCAAAACATATGTAGCTAGCAGAAATATTTAACAGCATGAATGTAGTTCCATTTATATGCACACGACAACATCATTTCACTTAAAAATCAGATTTTAAGCACACAACAATTAAAACTCGTAAACATAGTGAAATAGAGATGAAAAACACTTATCTTTTAGTAGAAAATGTGAAACCAACTATGGGAGACGAACATTCCTACCAACCATAGATTTTCTACTCCAAATATCAACAACAAATCACCCTCAATATGGAGCTACAAATACACAAGAGAGGTTGTCTCTATTGTCCACTCACAACCCAATTTTACCCACAGTACATTGATTTGTTTCCACAACTATCCCAATCCATTATCTCTCTTCGCCTCAACTTGCACAACTAGTCAAGGAACGTGATCTCCCTTCACTGTACACAACCCCTCAAGAATTCTCAATTCCCTCCAGGGCTCTAGCACAAGTTGGCTAGTAATATATATTGATAGGGAATCCAGGGATGCTAGCTGCCATAAAAAAAAATCACAAAAACAACTCACTATTCTAGGGAAAACTCTGAAACAAAAATTCACTCTATAGGCCTAACAACTTGCTTCTTCATGTAATTACAGATCCAAATATATACCACACATGCCCATTATGGATAAATTCAACCTCCAATTATCTACACTCTCTTGTTGATCCCAAAACTACATGCAAAAACCTCTCACACTCGCCAATGTTGATTGTACTAAGCCCCCATGCCCTCATAACTATGGGATATGAATTTTTACACCAACCCTCTTATATATGTTTAATTATTGGGGCTTGATACACTCAAAAGGAAATTAGAAGGTTTATGCATAAAAATTATTTTAGGAAAGAGGGTTTGGATTAATAACCATGAATATGTCCCCCTTGGACCCCTTCTTAGAATTTTCCCTCTCTTATGGAAACTTAACCTCCCATTACTCTGTTTGTAGTTGATGTCACGTTTATTTTTATTATTTCAATACACAATGTTTATATATTACATTATTGGACCTCTGGACGTACATCATAATTACATTATACATTGCTAAAATAGGGATTAAATATTAGGATGTTACATTCCCCTCCCCCTACAATTTGCACCATCCTCAGTGCATAACACCATATTGCCATACATGTACAAAATTTACAGCATAGTACTTGATACTTTTTCAAGTTCACAACTCCTGCAACAATTCCAACCAACAATCTCTCGTTCCCCACAACCCAACGAAGGTTATCCCCTTCTCTAAACCATAGTCCCTCATGTTGTGAAACTTCCCTTCTAGGGATCCAAAACAAATCAGACAAGAAATCTCTGAGATGTGGCTTTAGGAACTCCGGGTGCCAAAATGGAGTCTTGCACACTTATATACAATTTACATTCAATTTTCTTCAAAATTTTCAAAACTTTTCAGGTACTTATTTAACATGGTCTCCTCATGCTCCCACGTGACATATTCAAGAATGTAGTAGGTTCATTGAACCTTTACAAGGCCGGTAGATTTATTCCTAAGCACTTTGACTTTCTGGTGCAGGATGTGCACTAGTTCCACTCAAAAGTACCCTTTATGCTCCACCTGGATCACACTCCAATCAATCATGTAGTTAGAATTAGGCACCTATTTATTCAATAAAGACACATGAAACACATTATGAATTCTCATGGATGTAAGAAATGCAATAATGTATGCAATGACTCCTATCTTCTCTAAAACTTCAAACAACCCATAGTATCTCACTGCCAACATCAAGAAACTTCTCAATCTTAAAGATCTTCTCCTAACATTTACTTTTTAAAAAAATTCTCTCTCGCTTTAAATTCTTTGTATATATTGCTTTTATCTACATAACTATTTTTCCTATCACATGCAACCTTTAAATTCTACATGATCTTTACCATCTGTTCTTCCATGTCCCTTAGCAATTTTGGCCCAATAATTGATGTATCTTTTGGGTTATCCTATCTCGTTGGTGTGTTGCATTTCCTTCCATACAAAGATTCAAATGGTCCCATATTCAATGATGCTTGATATCCATTATTGTAAGAAAAATCAACTAGATGAAGGTATTTTTCCCACTTGGAAATATTTTCCATTACATACATCTTCAACATGTCTTTAATTATCATGTTAGTCCTCTTTGTCTTCCATCCAAATTTAGAAGATATGCTATATTGAAATCCAAATTAGTCCCAAATCCATTAAACAACCCCTTCGAAAAGTTGGAAGTGAACTTGGGATCTTTGTATGACATTATTTCCTTAGGTACACCATGTAGCCTAGAAATTCCCTTCATGTAAATCTCTATGATTATCGTTGTCTTGTGAGTTTTTTTCACCGTAATAAAATGTGTAGCATTTTTAAGCTTGTCCACCACTACCATGATGGAATCATGTTTCCATGTTGTTCTTGGAAACTTGGTGATAAAATATATTGTAACTACCTCCCATTTCCATTCAGGAATGGGCAATGGCTATAAAAACCTTTTTGGATGCCTGTGTTCAGTCTTCACTTTCTAATATTCCATGCACCTAGATATATAATCGGCCACATCCTTCTTCATTCCAGGCCATAAATACTGACTTCTTACTACTACAATTGTATTTGGGTACCTTGAATGACCATCATATGGTACATTGTGCGTCTCTTTTTTCACAGTATTTCTCAATTCCAAAATTTAGGAACGCAAAATGTGTCCCTAAACAAGAGGATTCTATCCTCCTCCAACCTGTAATATTTAAACTTCAGTAGTACATTTTCCTATTGTAAGCCTTTTGTAACTTGTAAATAATGTTAATTTGTTGTTACCACTTCCAAAATTGTTCTTTTTAAATATGAAAAATACATTCTAATTCCTTTATCATGCATTTCATGCAACCCTCCTACTGAGTGCATCATCCACTTTATTCTATTTTCCCTTGACGTGCTTGATGTCAAAGTCATGTTCACTGAGAACTTCTAGCCATCTAGTATGTCTATCATTTAGTATTGGCTACTCAAACAAGTGTTTCATACCACTATGATCTATCGTTAGCTCGAACTTTCTTCCCATGATATAATTCCTCCATGTTTTTAAGGCGTGAACTATGGCTGCCAACTCTAAGTCATGGGTAGCGTAATTTATTTCACACTCCTTAAGCTTCCTGGACTCATAACATATGACATGCCCATTTTTCATAAGGACTCCACCAAGCCATTTCTGGCATGCAACTATGCATACAACAAAATTTTCATCTGCATTTGCAACCTTTAAAATAGTTTCATTGGTTAACAATTCCTTTAAATGTTGGAAACTCTCCTCACACTCGGCACTCCATTCAAACTTTATTCTCTTCTTTTGCAATGAAGTGAATGAATGTGCTACCTTGGAGAAATATTCAATGAATCTCCTATAATATCTATCTAATACCATAAAGGATCTCACTTCTGAAACATCTTTGGTGCTATCCAACTTTTGATTTCTTCAATATTTTTTAGGGTCCACTGATATGCCCTCCTTTGAGACGATGTGGCCCAAATAATGGATTTTAAATTGAAATAAAGTACACTTTATTAACTTGGCATACAATTGGCGCTTTCTTAACACCTATTGCACCATCCTCAAATGTTGTTGATGCTCCTCCTCTGTCTTGGAGTAGATAAGAATATAATCCAAGAAAAACATGATGAATTTGTCTATGTAATCTCTTAACACTCCATTCGTTAGACACATAAAAGTAGTTGGTGCATCTTCTAGGACAAATGGCACCACCACACACTCATAATGGCCATACCTTCTCATGGATGTTTTCTTGCTAATGCATTCTTCTCTAATTCTCACCTGATGATAACCTGACCTCAAGTCAATCTTGGAAAATATCCTTTCTCCCTTCAATTGATAAAAAAGATCATCGATCCATGATAGAGGGTGCCTATTCTTTATCATGGTATTATCTAGCTTCCTGAAGTCAATACACAACCTCATAGTTCCATCCTTTTTCTTCATAAATAACACTAGGGAACCCCAAGGTGAGACACTTGGGCATAGATACCCCTTCTTAAATCATTATTCTAGTTGCATCTGCAACTCTTTCAGTTCTGGTGTGCTCATTCTATAAGGTGTTTTGGAAATTGGGGAACCTCAAGGAATTAAGTCAATAGGGAATTCAATATCTATTTTCGATGCAAATCATGGGAACACCCCAAACACATATTCATACTCCTTAAAAACTAGATGATCTTCGAGACTTGGTTCCTTATTCTTTGTGGGATCCTCCATGTGAGCGACATATATCTGGAAATATTTCCTAAAACTTATTTTTAGCTACAATGTTGAAATATCTCTGACGAATATGGGTCATCGAATTCCTTTCATCATCCTCAAGTTCCCTTCCTCATAAAGGCATATGAAATCCTTATTGTAGAAATCTAGGACAACACTATGCTTGTCCAACCAATTTATACCAATTAATAAATCATATGACCCAAGTGGTATGATATTCAAATATTCCTTAGTGATAACTCCAGTCATGCTTATTGGGAAATTCTTGACAATTTCATTGATTTTCCTCTTGGTTCCAGTGGCTAGATGGAAAAACCAAGACTTGTCATTCTTACAACTCTTCAATTTAAACCTTTAAACTATTTTTAGATCTATATAGCTATGACTATTTTTTGGATCATGTTGTCATTGATGCCAATGATTTGATTAATTGATGTCAAGTGATTATTTGATTGATTGATGTCATTGATTGATGCCAAAGGATTGATTGATTGATGATTGATGTAATGTAATATGTCTTGTCCTTGATGTGAATTCATAGATGAAGATGGATCAATGAGTTGTCATTGATATGATGAAGATGGATTGTTGGCACTAGGCCGAAGTGGAAAGAAGGAGGATCGTGAGAAAGAAAGCGTGCAGAAACGAAAGTAACAACTGGAAGGTAACACAGCACGCGGGCATGCAAAAATGCATGCATAAGGAAAAAGACAATTGGAGGAAGAAAAACATGCGTTCATGGGAGGAAGACCTAATGTCGGTAGGGTTAGGGTTTTGGTAATACATTTTAAATGGCTGAAGATCCCGATATATATAAATAGAGATACACAGGTATCATAGAGAGGTCGATTCACTTTTGTATTAGTTCAGTTTTTGCAATACTCTATCGTAGCTAGATACGAGTTGATGCGTTATGTAATATGGTCATGGACCAATTTTGTAAGTTGTTGAAATAGAACAAAGGAGAGGAGGAATATCTGACGATTAGATCACAGTTTGTGGAGCCTGGTGCAATCTAGTTCGCCTCATACGGATCTTACCCATCAGAGGGAATTGTAAGCGCGTGGCACTGGAGATGTAGAACTATCATAATAAAATAGCCAAGAGACAATTCTTTGTGGGCGTAGCCCAGGAGGGGGTTAACCATAGTAATATCTGTGTAATTTGATGAATGCATGCATCTCTTTTCTTTCTTTCAGCAGTTTAGTGTTATTCTTAATAAATGAGTTAATATATTGTTATGGATCACGATTATGTTGTTCGAGAATTAAACTATGAAATGGAAACGTGCAGTCATGAGGAATAAGTAGATTACATTCATAGTTCATAGCGTAGGGCTCTGGTTAACAAACCCCTATATCATACTAAATCCTGGGTTGTAAACACCTGAGTCTTACAGCCACCCATTTAAAGTTATCTCGGGTAAGACTGCACAATAAATTATGTGTATTGTGTTGCCTTCTGGTTTACCATGAGGGCCGATAGTTTTAGAGGCTTTGTTGGAAACCCAAAAGACATGAACCCTAGGTCAAAAATTCGGACAGTAGAAGAGAGTGGTTAAAAACCAACAAATGATTTTGTTTCCATGTTAGAAGGAACAAGAGAGGATTGAGTAGACGAGATATATTGCACTAGAAAAGAACGAGTGAAACAAGAATACCAATGAGCCATTAGAAGGGAATGTTGAGACCGTGGAACCCCACAAAAGAAGAAATCAAAGGTTGGTTGAGAACCAAAGAGCTAGAGTTTGCCCAACAAGACAACAGAAACCCTAGACTCACACCTCGCAAATATTTGGATAAATATGTATTTACTGGTTTACATGAAGTCTTTTTCTGTGATTTTTTGCATCTACTACAGGAGTGGATACAAAGGTTGAAGGAAAACCACGCGACGAACCAAGTTCAACAGCTAGAGTGGACCCCAGTATAGATTGAGTAGTTACAACAGGTGAATAACAAATTCACCCGTGCAATAGACTTTTGTCTTGATAGTATTGTGGCAGGCTTCATCACTGAATTTGCAGTCGACACAGTGAAGTCATACAGCGCAGCAGAGCAAGAATTTCTACATGGACCTCGAGGAAGGTACATTCAATCCTTGTATACTTCTATTAAGATATTGTTATATAACAAAGGTGTAATGACAATGGAATCAGACAACTAAACTTCCCTGTGTGCATGGGGGAAGGGGGGGAAGAACTGACAGAGAGAGGATAAATGGAAGGAGGTGAGGATAAAGGAAAGAAGGAGGAGGAACGCTTGGTCCCGGTCATGATGGATGACAACTAGCTCAAGTGCATATTGGCATCATCAAGAATGATGCGTAGTGGAGTACCCTACCAATATAAGGTGAATACCAAGAAGAGAGTCATAGCCACGAGGGAGGGCTTGGCGAGCGATGAGGAAGAGGTAGGGGATCTCTAGGCTGTGGAGTACATTGAGGAAATACTGCGTGCAACATATGAGAGGAAGACGAGAGGCCCAAGAATGGGAGAAGAAGGCATCCATCCTATCCTTATTAATGTCAGTTTGGAACCCACAAACTCATGTGCGAATAATACACCAAAGATAACACCACCATTTAGACAACCGAAGTTCGGAGGAAGTCTGACAGCAAGAAGTACATCTACACTAGGAGCAACAACTGGAGGAACCAGTTCTAGCAGCACTGGTCAAGTATCTACACCACGTGGAGGAGGTAGTAGTTCAGTATTCAGAATGGAAGGACACAATCCCACTATCAAATTACCATAATTTCAAGGAGAAGTAGGAGAAGACACTAAGAATCATTTTTTCATTTGTGCAAAGATCTGGGAGGAAAAACAGATCACTGATGAATATACCAATCTCGTGTAGCTAGCGATGACGCTAAGAGATCGTGCACTATACTAGTACATGAGTCTTGACATGAACAGTGCCCCAGGGACAAAAAGGAAACTGGTCGATATTAAGAAATTATTGATAAACGAGTTCAATAAGCCGATCTCAGAGGATTAGTACATGAATGAGATGATTGAAATAAGACAGAAACCAGGAGAATCAGTATGGGATATTGATCAGAGGTTTAAGCAAATAAAAGTAAAAATAAAATACCTTATGGCTGAGATACAACATCGGCACCTGTTTGTCAACTCACTACTCCCACACTTCAAATATACCCTACGACAACAGAAATTTCAGATGCAGGCAGCCTTGCAACTGGAAGAGAACCAGAACCAGCAAACAGACCCATCTATTGAGGAATTGAAGGAGGATTTTAAGAATCTAACATTTCAACTGAACCAGAATAAGAATAAGGAAAAACGAGAAGTCGTTTGGTGCACCGCATGCCGGACGGAAGGACACCCCAAGAACAAATTCCCAACATTCATGCAATATATGGAAATAGGTATGCCAAATCCACTACCACAGGGAGGGTTATGGTGCGAAATATGTAAGAAATTAGGTCATGATCCTTATCATTGCACAATGATGTAGAAATACCAGATAGTTTTGAAGAATTCATATTGCACCTTTTGTAAGTTAGTAGGTCACGACGACAAAGATTGTAGAAATATGAAGTTGATGCAGGAAAGAACATAAGATGCATACAGGGTACATGCCAAAATGATGACTGGGCAAGCAACGCCACAGTTCAATCAAACCCCAGCTCCATACAACACTGTGTAGCAACAGTATAATACTGCGCAACAACCATACAATAACGTGCAGTCATAGTATAACCTGGCACAACCCCAGTACAATACGACATAGTATAATCAAGAACCATAGTATAATGCGCTGAGAGGTGACTGAGCATGCTACCAACGAGGAGGATGAGCCACAGGAGGTTTCAGACATGGTAGAGGATTCGTCACATGTCACAATTTTCAGCAACCAGGATATTATGCACGAGAATGTCCACTTCCACCAACAACTTGTATGTATTGTCATGCATCGGACCATGACACAGAGGAATGTCTTACACTACTAGTAAAGATGAAAAAAAAGAGGAATAGGAACAATCAGAATGTTCAGTGGATTTCAATCGAAGCTAGGGATGTCAAATTAAACATCAATATAGTCACTCGTGGAGAAACGAAAACAGGAAGTGACGCAGTTCGATAGAAACCAGTACAGAACTAATGGATAAAGAAGACTGAACCATGAAAGTCGTTCGACGTGCCAAAAGAAAAGGAGACTTTTAAGGAGGCCAGACAATAATTTCATAAGGAGGACACAGCGTCGACTTTAACTATGCAACCATTCAAGGAAGCCCCAGAATATGAGATTTCACCATCATTGGATCATACCAATGGAATGGAGCCCAGGGGACAAGTAAGTACAATGTTATAACCCTAAATTGCACTATCCCTGCTTACTTGGCATCAGGCCTACTCATTGCCTTTCCTTGCCAAAGCCATGCTAAACAGACTCTCCAAAAACCTCCTAAAACAAGTAACTCGTGGCCTAACCTAGCATTGGGTGCGTTGGGACGCTGGTAGGACTTCTACAGCACGTGTGTGAACGCTGGCTGGCCCACTACAGCTCACGTTTACCTAACAAAGCAAAAAATTAGGAAAGTTTCCACCGGGACGAAGAGATTTTTGTCAGTTAACAGGAACTCCCAGCCATGCATGGCCGAGAGTTCGCCTAAAACCCTAGCTCCTTCTAGCCTATAAAAGGAGGGGTAAGGGTACTATTCAAAGGAGGAAAAATCATAGCAAAGAAACTCTGCCAAATTGCCAATTCCATTTTGTCCCAACCCTTTAGCCTTGCCTCAAGCTTTAGGAGAAATTCATGCAAAATAAGTTGGAGGACAAAAGAAGAGGAGGAGCCTAGGATCAGGATAGAGGAACTATGGTCGGTCTCTAAAATCATTGTAAGTTGATTCATATTGAGATTAATGAAAAAGATGCTTTTCCCGTCCCAAATACATGAGTCTTATCTATGTTATTTGATTTGTGTTTAATCTCTAACCCTCTAGTGGATTAGTAGCATGCATGCGTAGTTTTGTCTTGATTGCAGGATCACTTTGTGGAAGGAGCAGTAGCAGTAAGGAGATAAAAGCTCAACGGAGGATCTACTTCAACCGTCGATAAAAAGGTTAGTTGATTCTTCCCATGTTTTCCTGAGAAAAAGGGTTATAGGTTTGGGTAGGAGGTTAAAAGTTATTCTTGAAGGGTCATGATCTACGTACAAGTTTAAAGCCCTAGCTTGTTAGTCCGTAGGGTAGAATACCCCACAACACACAATCAAAGGATTTTTACAATCATGCATGAAAGTATTAAGTGATACTTCATCTGTGAAAATATTGCAAAACATACTAGAGAAATGTAACAGTGAGATGGAAGAGAAGCTAGAACCAAAAACTGTCAATCACCTACACACTAGAAGAATAACAAGTAGGGAATTTAGACTAAATGCTAACATTGGAGATTTCAATATGGGAGACATTATACTATACCTAGGATCCGAAGTGAATGTGCTACCCAAGAATACCTAGAAATTCATGGGAGAGCCAGCACTAGGATACTCAAATGTCCAATTAAAACTAGCAAACCAGCATAGATTCCTACCAATAGGTAGACTGAAAGGAGTAACAACAGACCTTGATGGAATGTGCACTAACGCAAACTTTTAATTCATTGAAATAGTGGACGAAAAAACACCTTACCCAACACTACTTGGTTTGGATTGGGCGTTTGACAACCAGACCATAATCAATTTAAAAACCAGGAAAATGAGATTTGAATCCAGAGAATACAAGGTCATAGCACCACTAGATCCATAGAAAGGGGCGAGGTTCATAGAACCCACTTCCCTGGACTTAGACGAGATCATCCAGTTGTACAGAACAACTGCACGTGATGAGGATTATGTAAACCCAACTGCAAATGGAGTATTTATTTGGTGAAGCATTACTTCATGCGCAACAGACTCAGACACCGAGTTAGAAAACTGGCAGCAGAGATTACATGAAGAATACACAAGAATATGTGAAAGAGTAGACCACGCAGTAAGATGGGTAGGCATAGAAATCAGAGAACCGCCCAGTTTCCATGGGCTAAATGATTTGGAAACATTCTTGACGTAATACGAAGACGAAGTATTAGAGAACCAACGACTGTCATCACTTGACTTATCATTCAAGGCCACACCCGCAAGATCGTGGGGTGCACATACAGAGACCATCACAGACTGGTATCAATGTAAGTGCTTACTGCACATAAGGTTTGGCACAGAATAGGAATAAAACAAACAACATCAATACCAAGGACAAGAGGCACCAGCGGAACACTTGGAGAAGTGAAAAACGTTGTGGAAAATGATGCCACCAGAGTAATGGCCGCATCACTTCATACATACTTTAGAGGGAATACCAACAAACTATTACATAGACCAGGAATTGCGCAAAGAAACTACAACATGGAGGGCATTGCAACAGAACTTCATAATCACTTTCTCATTTGAGAATGAGAACCCCAACATAGACGCAACCCTCAAATGAATCAGAGGAGTAATATTCATTGAAGAAACAGAAATAGAATTTATCATAGAGGAGAAACAATGGAATAAAGAGATAGACAAGGAACTACTGTCATGTTATCATGTATAGGCGCAAGCACTAGATGAAGATGACCCACGCGAAATTCAGATCGAAGAAGTAGAAGCCGAAAGAGATGTGCAAGGACCACCCATAGAATCAGAAGTCATTGTTGCACCAATCAAGGTAAAGAAAGTTAACATCAGGACAGCTGAGTAGCCCAAACTGGCCAGCATTAGAGACTACTGTGATGAGAAAACAGTAGAAAGCATCACAGAATTGTTGCGTGAATATAGCTACTTTTTTCCCACAACATTTACAGATATGAAAGGAATAGCAGGAGAACTGGGAGAAATGAAGATACCACTCAAAATTGAAGTGAGACCTATAAGACAGCGACCCTATTGACTGAACCCCATATATAAAAATAAAGTGAAAGATGAGATTGATAGGATGCTCAAAGCCGGCATCATCAAACCAGTTGAAGAATCAGAATGGATAAGCCCGATGGTAGTACGGACAAGAAACAAGGAAGAGGGATTAGGATATCCGTCGACTTGAGGAAGTTGAATGATGCATGCCTACATGACCCATTCCTTACACCGTTGATGGATGAAGTGTTAGAGAATGTGGGGGGACATGAATCTTACTCATTCACTGATGGATTCTCAGGATACCATCAGATTAAGATAGCAAAGGAGGACATACATAAGACCACGTTTGCGACGGAATGGGGATATTATCAGTACACATTCATGTCATTTGTACTAAAGAATGCACCCGCAATATTCTCCAGATTAGTCATCATAGCATTTAAGGAATTCATCCATAAGTTTCTTGAAGTATACCTGGATGACTGGATAGTTTACAGTCTACTGAAAAACCATGTGAAAGTTTTATGACTAATGTTAGAACGATCCAGAAAGTGCTAGATATCACTGAATATCAAGAAATTCATATTTGGAACAACGTTTAGGATAATATTGGGCCACATAGTATGCAAAGAAGGCTTGTTAGTGGATCCGACCAAGATCATCGTTATTGTTAACTTACCAGCACCAAAAAAAGTCTGACAACTAAGAGCAACTTTAGGGCACATAGGATACTACAGGAAATTCATCAAAGGATATGCACAGATCACAACACCAATGGAAAAATTGTTAAGGAAGGATACCAAACACCAATGAAAGGACGAGTGTCAACACAGTTTGGATACCCTAAAGGAAAAAATGGTTACTGCACCGATATTAGTATTTCCATACTGGGAAAAGACATTCCATGTGCATGTAAATGCATCAGCGATAGCACTTGGAGCTATCTTAGCGCAGCCAAGAGTGGGAGACTTGGATCGTCCAATAGCATTTGCAAGAAGAAAACTATCAGACTCAGAACAGAATTATAACACGATATAAAGAGAAGGCCTAGCCATGGTCTAAGCATTGCATAAGCTCAAACATTACCTATTGGGGAAACACTTGAAGATTCTTACAGATCACTCAGCCCTGAAATACCTATTCAACAAGCCAATGTTGGGGGGGACAATATGTCGATGGTTACTACTATTTCAAGAATTTGATTTTGAATTAATAGTTAAACCAACGAAATTGAATGCAAGACCTGACCACCTGTCAAGGGTCACAAATGGAGAAGAACCTACTAATCTAGAAGACACCTTTTCTCATTACAGATTGTTGATGACTACTTCGTAGATATCATCCAGTACTTAAGAATAGGTACTACGCTGCAAGAATATACTACCACGTAGAAGAAGATCCTGGTAGTTCACCCAACCAACTATCAACTGATTGCAAGACACCTATACAAAATGGGCACGGATAGCATTGTATGAAGGTACGTGCTAGAGCATGAATGACAAAGAATTTTAGCAGAAACCCACGAGGGAATCGCAGGAGGACATTATGTAGGAAAATCTATTGCGTAGAAGGTACTATGCGTAGGACTATGGTGGCCAAATATTCACAAGGACTCAAAAGAATATTTTCAGATATGCGATGTTTGTCAAACGGTAGGCAAACCCAACAGAAGGGACGATATGCCACTACAACCACAAGTAACATTACAGGCATTTGATAAATGGGAAATAGACTTTGTGGGACCAATTAACCCACTAGCCAAAAGGACAGGGGAAAGACACATCATAAACACAATGGAATACCTAACAATATGGGCGTAAGTCACACCAGTAAAATATTGTAGCGCAGAGACAGCTGCACACTTCTTGTTTGAACAAGTCATCACTAGATTTGGGTGCCTAAGAGTTTTGATTTGAAACCAAGGAACACACTTCATAAACAGCACCATCCGCGCACTGACTAAAGAGTTTGAATTTCATCGCCATAAGAGCATGCCATATCACCCATAGGCAAATGGCACAGTATAAGCCTTCAACAAAATTCTCAAGAACACACTAAAAAATATATGCAACGTCAACAAAGACGGTTGGGACCTCAAAGTATGAGAAGTATTATGGGCGTATAGGACTACATGAAAAACGTTGACAGGGCACACACCATTCAAACTATTCTATGGCCAAGAAGCAGTAGTGCCATTAGAATGTTTAGTACCCATCTTAAGTGTAGCAGCTATCACACAAATGACAAAATGAGGTGCAGGACGGGAAAGAATGAATCAATTATTGTCAATAGAGGAAGACTGAATCCTCGCAGGATTCCATCAACAAGTGCAGAAAGCCAGAGACAAAAATTGGCAAGATTGACACATTAAGAAGAAGACATTCAATAAAGGATATCTAGTATTTCTCTATGACAACAAATCATTTCAGCACCCAGGGAAGCTTAGAATGGATTGGCTAGGACCATATGAGGTACAATCTGTAAAAGATGAAGGATTTGTACATTTAAGAGATTTAGCAGGCCTAGACCTGAAAGGAATGATAAACGAAGGATGACTGAAGTTGTACAAGGACAGTCGACCACCCACTGCACAATAAAAAATAAAAAAAAATGAACAAAAAGGAAACCAGACTAAAAATCATTCATCACACCCGAGAGAGAAAGGCTACATAACGTTCAAAACATAAATTCAGCAAAGGCAAGGACAATAGTTACATACAACAGAAAAATGAGTGGGAAACAGAAAGTTGGCAAAAGCAGTATGACAGGACAACACTAAGAGGAATTAAAGCATGACAAGGACTAAGGGAACATCACATTAAATGCACCAAATGGAGATGGAAAAGAAACCGTAATGGAAAGTATAAAACCACCACAGATACATTGAACCCACATTTATGGTTCATTAATCACATCATGGAGGAAGCATCCTTGACAAGATTCATGACAAGCCCATACAACATGCGAGCAAAGGAGAAATTTTTCTATTCACGAAATGAGAACAGAGAGAGAGAGAGAGAGAGAGCAAGAGTAGCTAGAATGAATAGAGAGAGACCACAAAGCTCACCAAATTCATTTGAACTTAGTAAATGTTCAATAGTCACCACTGAAGCCAGCAAAACCAAGCCAGACAGCAAGACCGACCAAGGTTCAAACTAGGTCATGAGGACCACTGGAAGAAGACGAGCAGTAGCAGCTATAGATCATCGATATCGATGATATCCCATCCCTAGAGGTGATACCAGTAAAACCTACACTGATAATGGAAGAGATTCAGCAACCACAAGAAGGGACCATGAAAGAGGATATGCCAGCAACGGTGCAGGAGCCTCAGAACGAGGAAGCGAAAACCCAATGGGAAGTACAACCATAAAGCACTCAGGCAGACGTGGAATTCAACGGAATGACACAAAATTTGGGAGCAGCAGTGTAACCAGATGAGATGCAAGAACCCAGCCTAGGTCAACCAATAGAGGAGACCACTGGAACTACCTTGGCTTGGCCAAAATGGATGATGGGAGAACAATTGGAAGTTGTTGGAACTTCGAACCATCCACCACAGTAGGAAGACAAAGTTCAGATACTGAGCTCACCTCACAAGAAACCTACAACAGAAATTGTGTTACCACGCATACCAGAGGGAGTAAAGTTAGAAACGCAACCACTAGGTCAGGTTGGGAAGATCAAGTATTCCAACCATGACGTTTCAGACAAAACCAAGTTCCTAGAACTTTCACAGAGGGTCTTTATGCAGACCATAACTATAAACCAACTTGGAGAAATGATCAGCCAGTCACACCAATGCGTAGTTGGGTTGGACAAAACATGACTCTTAGGTTTGTTGAAGCTACCACATTTTGGCAGAGGACAGTATGCAACAACATGCATCAAGCAGTTTTTAGTAGTCACACATGGAGGGGATATATGGCGAGATAAACCCATCCCCATAATTGTTGATCTTATCGCGTAGATAACAGGACTACCCATTCGGGGTATGGATCCCGCATTGATTATGGAGGAAAAATCCAAGGAGAAAGCATTCGTGGAAGAGATGAAGAAGAAATATGGCACCACCACAGGAATGAGGGGAATCATAATCAAATGAATCAACAACACAACTACCCAACTAGGCACAAAGATCTTATCTTGCCAATTGCTCAGAAAATGTTGCAAAGAAAAAGTACCAGTAGGAATCATTGCAGTTGTAGCTCAGTGCACAGAAGGAACCTTTATGAGCTGGGCACCATATCTGTTGAATTTTTTTCAGGTGGACTGCAAGGATACGTAGGATCTAGGCATAGAATTCCATTACTCATGGCTAATCACCCTAATAGCCTTCATGGGATGGCGAGAACCAGAATATGTAACTTTTTGCACTAGACCGCAACCAGCGGGAGGGAGATACCTATTACTGAGATCTGGGCCACGAGCTAGGCATAAGAGGGAGAATGGAATCATATTTGAAGCATACCTATTGGAAATACAGGAAGCCATCATCTGATCATGGAGAATAACACCAGAGGTTGTCACGCAATATGCAGACATCGCCAATTTATGGGCCACAAGACAGACAATGTAGATACAACCAGGGCAGGATCCAGATAGACAATGGATATCGATGCACTACTACATCACAAAAGGTGATAAAGACATGGTCATCGGCTAATGGCCTGATGAATGGAGGATCCCGGCCATTTTCCGGGAAGTACCTGAAAGAATAGTAGAAGGAGAGGCAACACAGGCGGAAACACAGCTTCCAGAAGTCCCAGTGCCCAAGAAACCAGGGACGAGACAAAACAAGTTTAATTAGGTAGACAAAGGGTCAAAGAAGATAGGGACCCAAAAGCGGCAGAAAGAGACTACACAACAAACCAACGGACAGCCGAAACAAGCTAAGGGAGCAAGGGAGACCACCCCAAACCCCATCACACAGGAACCAGGGGGAAATAAGAGATCAGTCGCATAGGAAGGAGGTGCGCACAATAAATCAAAGATGCAATGAGAATCTCCATACTATATGATCATGAAGGATGATGGGGGAATGATCGCCAGAATGGTCTAGGATTTCTTAGCAGAAGATTTCGATCATGTAGTGCATCACAGGGATAAACTACAAAAAGAGTTGGCCGAAATTGGACAGTTCCTCAAGAAATTCAGGGAAGCATAGATAGCAAGCAGCAGTAGAGGCATAGAGCCACTAACAATATAGGCCAAAGAAAGAGTGGAGGTAGAAGAACGAGACCCAACCCACCCCATGCCACATGCAAACGAAACGATCTACATCAAACCTAACATGTTGCACATGGATAAAATCATGGGGCAGACACCCCTGAAGGATTTGGACTACATCTTGTTAGTCTTGACACAGATTCCATCAAAGGCACTACACAAATTGTAGGTTAGTGTTGACCATGAGGTACAATCTCATGCACATAAAAATTTATTCGATCTACAACAAGCAACAAAGAAGCGCGAGGCATCAGAAAAACTCATAGGGGAAAAGAATGCATAAATGAGCTAGAACAAATAGTGGGAGGAGATTTTGAGAAACTCGGAAGCACCACACAAGGGAATGAACTCCCAGTAGCAGGAAAGATTAACCAAATTGTGCAGGAAATTGATCAATATCAGAAGTAGATCGTGAATCTCCATGAACATGTCACACCAACCACTCCATCGGTAGTAAAGGAGAAAATGAAGAAGGAAGCAACAACGCAGCTACAGGAGATGGCACAATAGTTTAGCACAGCAGTCGAATTGCTCGATAAAGTAGCACAACTTTGGACAAGGTTGGAGGAGGATCCATAGGTACAACGTTGGGACAAGGAAGAGGAAAGGATCAATGCAATGATCCAAGAACTCAAACAGAGGTAGAAGACCATACCAATCCAAGAACAAGTCAAAGGGACACAAGAGATAAATAAGATGCAGGCAGAACTTATCACTGCACAAACACAAAAACAGGAGTGTCGAGCTCAAATAAAACCACTGTAGGAACGGGTAGAAGAAATACTCGCACGGGAAGAAAGAGCTAAAACACAGATATCATGGACCTGGACTGAATGTGCAGGATTGTTGAGTGATGAAGTGGCAATTCAGGTAGTAGACACCATCAAGGAGAAGACCGTGTTGGCACTGACAAAAGCAGCAGAGATCAAGAAAATGTTCTAGACGATCACCAAGGAGATTGAAGAAGCTCATAAGGATTAGGTGACTTGGGACGAGTCACATGTCAGTGTTAGGGGCATGTTGGCATCAGGCCTAAGTGGAAATAAGGAGGATCATGAGAAATAAAGTGTGCAGAAATGAAAGTAACAGCTTGAAGGTAACACAACATGCACGCATTCAAGAAAGAGTGCACAAGGAAAATGATAGTTGGAGGAAGAACAACATGCATGCATGGGAGTAATACCTAATGTCAGTAGGGTTAGGGTTTTTTTAATAAATTTTAAATGGTTGAAGAGCCTGATATATATAAATAGAGATACACAGGTATCATAGAGAGGTCGATTCACTTTTGTATTAGTTCAGTTTTTGCAATAATCTATAGTAGCTAGATACAATTTGATGTGTTATGTAATATGGTCATGGACCAATTTTGTAAGTTGTTGGGATAGAACAAAGGAGAGGAGGAAGATCTAAGGATTATATCGCAAGTTGTGGAGCCTGGTGTGATCTAGTTTGCCTCATATGGATCTTACCCATCAGAGGGAATTGTAAGCCGGTGGCGCTGGAGATGTAGAACTATCATAATAAAAGAACCAAGAGACAAATCTTTGTGGACATAGCCCAGGAGGGGGTGAACCAAGGTAATATCTGTGTAATGTGATGAATGCATGCATCTCTTTTCTTTCTTTCAGCAATTCATTGTTATGCTTAATAAATGAGTTAATATATTTTTATGGATCACGATTATGTTGTTCGGGAATTAAATTGTGAAATGGAAACATGCACCCATGAGGAATAAGTAGATTACATTCATAGTTTGTAGCGCAGGGCTCTGGTTAACAAAACCCTATCTCATACTCAATCCTAGGTAGTAAACACCTTAGTCTTACAGCCACCCATTTAAATGTATCTCGGGTGAGACTATGTAGTACATTCTGTGTACTTTTTTGCCTTCTGGTTTACCAGGAGGGCCGATAGTTTTAGGGGCTTTGTTGGAAACCTAAAAGACATGAACCCTGGGTCAACAACTCGAAAAGTAAAAGAGAGCAGTTAAAAACCAACATGGATCAATGAGTTTTCCTTGAAACATGATGAAGATGGATCGATGTGGTTTCATTGGTATATGATGCATTGATGGAAAAATGTATAGATGACACATTATTGTCTTATCATGATTGATAAGGTGCACAAATGGATGAACTCCCATGCTGAAAGCCCTCACGGGAAGACGCTTTTCGGATTGAGTTATCCTAGAAGAATGGTTGGAGGAACCATGCTTGTATGTGGAATAATGAGATGAATATCAATGAATTTGTTGGTAAAACTATCCTAGATGGATAGTACTTGTCATGTCCTTTCCAGTGGTATGTGGATTTTAACATAACTCTTCATGGTTTGATAGTTATGGCTTTACGAAGTTGGACGACCCTCACATGTTACATTGAAGCCCACACGGTCAAAGAAGTCAAAGTGATTTAAAAGAAGAAATCATTATTTAAATGATAAAGTAAAGTGACAAAGTCAAGGTGGATTATTTAAGTAATAAAGAGAAGTGACAAAATCAAGAAATGATAAAGTAAGGTGACAAAATCAATAAGGAATATTTAAATGATAAAGTATTGGAGAACTTTCTATTTATGGAAAGCGGTTAACTCTAAAATAAGGAAAATAGGTCAAGTGACCTAGAAATGGGTTGAGTGACCTAGAAATGGGTTAAGTGACCTATAGGATGAAAGTATAAATAAGATAGCTATGGACTCTTGCAATAATCCTTTTTGTGGATAAATGGAGAGCTTCTTGTGAGAATATCTTTTGGAGTATTGATGGAGAGATTCTTCTGAGAGATTCTTGTAGAACATATATGGTGTGGATCTATTGAGCATGTCTTGAATATCTATTCTGAGAGAGAGGAGATTGGGAGGATCTCATGGATGCATTGAATTTTCAACAAGTCTGAGATCATGATGGAAAAATTCTTGGAATTACAGAAAAACCCTATTTTATGGTGTGTATGCGTGATGTTTGTGTATAGGGTGCATATACGCGAACTGTCTGTGTACAAGGTGTGTATAGTACATGGGATGTCAGTGTATAGGGAGCATACAGTGGATAAAATCATGGAGATTTGTGCTTGAGATGATGACAAGTTGTTGAAGACTGAAGAAGGTTCCAGATCTTCATTCTATGGGCTCAGATCTGTCACTGAGACACTGGTATGATTACATTATTTTCTTGATGGATAGTATAGCTTGTTGTGTTGTGAATTCTTAGGGAATTATTGGTATGGATGTTGTGATGTGGTTTATGTTGTTTGATGGAGTGAGCAATACTCTTGTGATTCAGTTGTGATATGATTGCTATGGTATACTAGTCCCTTATACATGATTGAGTTAGCATTCATATTGATTTCTTGTGGAGAATAAGTAAGCTATTGGAGATCTTGGATGTGTTTTGACTGGCTGGTGGTCAATTTGGACAGTGAGAGATAGAAGATAATGATAAATTGGTTGCTGAGGATCTGAGATAATCTTGAAGGATAAACCCTAATAGCTCATAAGGTATACACAGGTTGTTGTATACCCTGGTCGCGTACATACGTGGGTTGTAGTGAGCCAGGGCGCATACACATGCGGACTCCACTACTGACAGGTCGTGTATCTATTGAAAATTGATATCTGTTGAGGATTGTTGCCTCATCTCAGTTGGTGTTGAGGATGTAAGCTGAGTCTTGCAGTATAGAGTTGGTTCTCTTATAGATTTGTATTATATTCAGTTGTTGCTGAAAAAACCCAAGGATTGTAGTCTGTAATAAAAATAAAATTGCACATACATCTTGTGTTCTTTGTGCTCCTTGTGGTGATGACTTATTGATGATATATTGTTGATATGTGTTCACATCTAACTGGTTATAAATGACAACAATGAGTAATGAGTAAATGTTGAATGCTAACTAATGAGTTTTGTGAAAGAGGGAAGTTTTAGGAAAAAGATCCCCACACTCATTCGCCCCCCCCCCTCTAAGTGTGGTAGGTGTGTCCAACAATTGGTATCAGAGCGGGCCTTCACTACAAGCATTAACAAGATTGAAGGAGATCCATAGACAGACAAATGGATGAGGAATTTCCAATCCTTGATGAGGAAAACTATTCTACTTTGAGAATAGAGATGAGATTACATTTGAAGACAATGGGATCAGAAATTTGGAAGGCATTCATTGGTGGATCGGTTCCTTTGAAGAACAAGTCAAAGTTTGCATCTCAAAGAGAAGGAAAGAAGAATGATGCATTGGCTCTCAAGACCATTCTTAGTGTACTCTCAAGCCCTATCAAAGAAACCTTGGAACAAGTCACTTCCGCCAAGGATATATGGCTAAATATAGAGGAGACATATCAAAGCAATAAGGAAAAGAAAGACATTGGAGACAACTCCATCAAGACACATGAAGGTAAAGAATCTCCAAAAAATCTTGGTTTCATTATTTCTAAAAGTGATGATGTTGGCAAAAAGGAAGGTCTTGAAGACATTTCAAATGAAGGCAAAGAATCATGTGATGATGTTGACAAAAGGGAATATATTGAACACATTTCAAATGAAGGTAAAGAATCTACACAAACCATTGATTGCAATAATTCAAAATGTGATGATGTTGAATTTTTCTCTACAAGTGAACAAGAAAATCTAGAAATAGTTTGGATAAAATCAATTGATTGTTATCCCATGGAATAAATAGAGGAAAAACTATTGGATCTTAAAGAGAAAGTTGAAAGAGGTCTATATGAATATAGCAATGACCACTATTATATAGACTATAGCTATCTTTCGGATAACACTAAAATTTTTCTCAAGAAGAGTCAAAGGCACATCTTGAAGTTAAAACAGAATGCTCAAAGAAATAGAAGAAAGTAGTAAGACGCAATTAGAAGAAAAGAAAGAAGAGATCACAAGACTAAATAATGAAAAATAAGATATGAAGGTATATGATGAGATTAGAAAAAGTTTTGAAACTATTGTCCATCTCAAGACCCAAATTGAAGAAGCCAAAAGGGTAGAGGAACTATTGAAGGATAAAATAAATGAAAAGGAAGAGTCATGTCATAAGTTAGAAGCTGGATTTGTTTACCTTAGAAAGAAGGTAGAGAAGTCAAACAAATTCTTGAATAGCTCAAGAATCGTGGATGATATCTTGGAAAGTCAAAGATCACCATGTGATAAATCAGGACTTGGATACAAAGAAGAAGCTAGACATGCTGAAGCATGAGTTAAGTCCATCAAATAAGGAAGATAATGTTGCAAAGAAACCATCTACACAAGGCAAGGAAAATTTCAAAATAACAAAGAAAGGAAGACATCAAGAAGTTATCCTTGGGACACCAAAGAAAAGGGATGAAAGTATTTTTCATGGGCATTGTTATTCATGTAATGAATATGGTCACAAATATTTTGAATCTAGATATTATGAAAGGAGATATAATGAAAGATTATATAACACCATAAGGTGTTGGAGATGCGATCAAGTAGGACATATTTTTGTTCACTGCAATTACATGAGATGCTACAACTATAGTGGATTTGGCCACAAATCCCAAGAGTGTTGGAACACAAGAAGAAAGTCCATGATGAGAACTTCAATTAGCATAGCTAGAAGAAGGAATGAAGTAAGGAAGGGAGACATATTTGAAAATATTTATGCTCAGAACTCAAGTTCTAAGGAGCAGGGTCATTTACAGAAGTGGGTGAAGAAGATAGAGCAGCCAGAACAGAATGATAGACTGAAGGAAATTTCAAAAGTGTCATCTATTGAGGCATACGCGGATGATAGTGGTATCAATCGTGTACATACACAGGCTGACCTTGTATAGGTCACGTACATACATAAGCTACCTGTGTAGCAAGCCGCATAGATGTGGTGAAGCCTAAGAAAAATGGATATGCACAGGGATTGGACTTTGATGTGATGGTATAACTTTGTGATGTAGGGTCTGACATGGTTTATTGTAGGTTCTGACACTGCTTGTTGTAGGTTTTCATGAGTCTATATTGGATTATGTAAGGTGATGATGTAAAATATAATATTGGGTGCATGGCACTAACCCATGAGTATGGATTGATGCATTTTCTATTGAAGAACAATGCTAGTTATAACAGTGAAGTTATAGTACCTTGGTTATGTG
>ML839064.1:73475-84692 GCA_009831015.1 Picea engelmannii
AAGAGGGTACCTATTCTTTATCGTGGTCTTATCCAGTCTCCTAAAGTCAATACACAACCTCATAGTTCCATCATTTTTCTTCATAAATAACACTAGGGAACCCCAAGGTGAGACACTTGGGCATAGATACCCCTTCTTCAATAATTATTCTAGTTGCATGTGCAACTCTTTCAGCTCTGGTGTGCTCATTCTATAGGTTGTTTTGGAAATTGGGGAAGTTCAAGGAATTAAGTCAATAGAGAATTCAATATCTATTTTCGATGGAAATCATGGGAACACCCCAAACACCTATTCATACTCCTTAAAAATTGGATGATCTTCGAGACATGGCTCCTTATTCTTTGTGGGATATTCCATGTGAGTGACATATATCTAGAAATCTTTCCTAAAACTTATTTTCAACTACAATGTTGAAATATCTCTGACAAATATAGGTCTTTGGATTCCTTTCATCATCCTCAAGTTCCCTTCCTCGTTAAGGCATATGAAATCCTTATTGTAGAAATATAGGACAACACTATGCTTGTCCATCCAATATACACCAATTAAGAAATCATATGACCCAAGTGGTATGATATTCAAATCTTCCTTAGTGATAACTCCAGTCATTCTTATTGGGAAAACTTTGACAATTTCATTGATTTTCTTCTTGGTTCCAGTGGCTAGATGGAAAAACCAATACTTTTCATTCTTACACCTCTTCAATTTAAACCATTTAACTATGTTTAGATATATATAGCTATGAATACCTCCAGAATCAATAAAAATATCTACTACAACTAACAAGACTTTCACCTATTGTGCATCATGAACCAACAATATTTTTGTTGATAAAATGTTGTCATTGATGTCAAAGTGGAATTGATGATGATGATGATGTGAAAGTAATGATAATGATGTAATAGTGATGATGATGACATGGAAATGAAAAAGGAGATATGAATAATTCATGAAGCTAGCAGAAGAAGCCTTGAAGATATGTTGATGAATCCTCGAGAAGCCAACATGCAGTAGTGAAGAAGCCTTGAAGCCATGAAGCCAAGAGAAGAAGCCTTCAAGCCATGAAGCCATGATAAGAATCCTTGAAGACATGTTGATGAAGTCTTAAGAAGCCAACATGCAATAGTCGATCCATGAGGACAAGTCAATGTCAAATCAAATTGAAGAAGCCCCTAAAAGTGATGATGATGTGTCCACTTGAATAAGCCTTGAAGGAGTCTTGACATAAGTGTATATAACTCCAAATTGGTCCCCTTATGGTGTATATTTTCATGGCCCTCATGGGATGAGATAACATATGGTGTTTCCACATGCCCACTTTGATTAGTACACAAATTGAGCCCACAATATGTCCAATATAAATATTACAATCCTACAAATGTCAAAGATAAATATTGCAAGATGGATATTGTTGAAAGTATTATTTTTGGTCAATTTGGATACCCTATCTTGAAGGATCAGATCATGTCACTAGGAGGGAGGGGGGTGAATCAATTACTCAATAATTTGTCAATTTTTATTTTGTTAATGCAAACAAAAATTTTAACACACTATTTATCGTGGAACCCAATTTGGAAAACCACAAAAACTTTCCTATTAACTGCAAAATTTTGTTCTACATGTTACATAGACAAAAGATGTACTTCCTTTTATATTAGCACCAACTGATCAAGATGCACCTGGACCCTTATTCACCAGCACCAACTGGTAGGAGGATTTGACCCCCTATTTAGTAAGCTACAAATGACAAGAAACCACCAACTCCCCTGTAGGCACCAACCTACCCTTGCACCACCCAACCACCCTTATTTTATGAATCTGGAAAACTTCAGAATCATGTCCTCACTGCATCTCTCTCTACTTCTGTGATTAAATATATCTTATGATTAGGACTTCAAAGACACTTTCTTCTCACCACACTTACTCGTTTATATAATATTCGAATTGGTGTGTGATATAACGCATTGTGTCCTTTCGTTTGGACCATCACACCTCTTCATTTAACTTAACCATAATCTTTGTTATTATTATAACCATGAAGTATTTTCATAAATTGATTATAGATATGGATCAATTTCATATTTTAACTCAATCCCAAATCTCTGTAATTATTGCACAAACCGAGTTCTGTAGAGGTGCTTCCTTCGAACCATTTTCATATGACCGACAACGCAAAACCACAGGCTTATCAACTTTAGCTATGTATTATATTTTGAATTTATTTCTCTTATTCGATATGACCAAGGACAGTGACTAGGCACTAGGCCAAACGAGTGCTTGATCACTTTATCAGAATCAATGGTCACGTTTTAATCTCTCGATAAGATGGACAATTGTCGGCACTTCAGGACTTCGACTTTTCTACTTATGTTATCCTTCCACTGTACTTGATCAACGGTCGAGAATTCTCCCAAAGTGTCCTTCAGATCAAACAACTCATGTCCACTTTAGGACTTTGTCTTTCGGGACTTCGGGACTTAGGACATTTGTTGGTCGTGAAACTCTCGAAGTAAAACTGTCGAAGTGACGTAACTTTCTAACGTCACTTGTTGACATGACACGGGCCGACTCGCTACCATGTGTCACTCAAATTCATCATTTAAACATACCTAAACTGTCGATTTCATCTTGACACTTGTCATTATCTGAATGTGTCACATGTGCTTGCTGACATGATCTGCTGACGTAGATCTCCTGATTTCGCACATATTCATCTTCTTTATCTAATGGTTAGATACTATCCGAAATGTATATCATATCTACGGCTGAGAGTGACTTCATAATTTTGGCCTTCGGGTCTTCGGGTAATTCGAATTCTCTAGTTCTGAATTCTTCCAAAGTGATATTCCCTGAATTTTAACCTCCTCACAACTTTTAACCTGAACTGAATGTTGTTCGTTGATCATGATCTTAGATCGATGGCTTGATATATTTGCGATGTTCCTTATCCTATCCTTCCATTTAAAGTGATCCAACGGCTATCGAGAATTCGGGTATTCAAAATCTCATCCCTTTTACCTTGCTTATCCTATCCTTCCACTTAACTTGATCCAAAATTCGATGTGGATTGTGGAACCATAACTTGTGCCTGGCTTAGCCCTTTGTCCAAACTTTGCAATTGAAGTTGTGTTATTGTTGATGGATCAATCATAGTCATTGATCTTTGAATTTATAATATCTGATAGTCCTAATTAATTACGATATTGGAAATAACAAGTTGCTTAATTATCCTTTCGTTCTCTATAATCTATCCATGTCGTTGATCTGGCGCTTGTGTATCCAACGGTCCTAGTTTGTCCTGTGGGGATTTCAATCCCGATCACATTTATGCACTGTGATTTCCCTTATGAACTTCATGTGCATCATCAGTTGTTGACATCAATGACAATACATCAATTACAGTATTTCCAACAATCTCCCCCTTTTTCATTGAGGGAAACACTCTAACTTCATACATAATCCCCCTATAATGATTCTTTTCTCTATGAAGTTACTCTCCCCCTTTGAAATCAATGGAAAAGGGTTGGTGCCCCTAGGGTAATTCTCTGTCTGTCTGTATACTTCTGACCAGAATCTGAACTTAGGTAACTCCTCCTGCAATCATATTTTTCATGTCATAATTGAATGACTCCTTCTTACTTTGATTGTTGTCTCCCCCTGAATTGGTGTCAATTGATGCATTATTTTCTTGAGGGAATAGATAGGGAGAGGGATTACTCCCAATCTTTTCCTGAGATATTCAAATACATCTCTGCCTAAGGGTTTAGTCAAAATATCTGCCACATGTTCTTGTGTTGGGACATATTCCAATTTAATATTCTTATTCTCAGCCTGATTTTTTAGGTAGTGATATTTTATGGGAATGTGTTTTGATTTGGAGTGTTGGACAGGGTTCTTGGAGAGACTTATAGCTCTTATATTATCACAATCGATAGTAGTAGGTTCTTCAAACATTATTTTGATGTCTTGTAAGGTTTGTTTCATCCATTCCACTTGTGTGCAACATTCTGCTACTACAATATACTTTGTTTCAGTGCTAGACATAGAAATTGAGGATTGTTTCTTGCTTATCCAAGCTACCAATGATTCTCCCAAAAAGAATGCTCCTCCACTTGTACGTTTTTTTTCATATACACAACCTACCCAATCTACATTTGAATAGGCTTTTAAAGTGAATGAATCCTTGCTAGGGTACCACAAACGAAGATCTATGGTTCCTTTCAAATACCTAAATATTATTTTCACAACTTGAACATGGCTCTCCTTTGGTGCTTCTTGGAATCTAGCCACCATCCCAATATCTTGCTTGACATCAGGTCTGGAAGTTGTTACATAGAGTAAACTCCCAATCATTGATTTGTAGTGTTTTGTATCTACAGCTTTGAACTCATCTTCCTTGCTTATTTTGCATCCAACTATCATAGGTGTATTAACAGGTTTTCAATCCTCTAAATGAAACTTATTAAGCATATATTTAACATACTTGGACTGATGGATAAAGAATCCTCTATTGGAATGTATTATTTGTAATCCAAGAAAGAAATTCAGTTCACCAAGCAAGGACAATTCAAATTCTTGGTGCGTTCTCCTAGCAAAGTCCTTACTCATTTTTTCATCATCACTGCCAAATATAATATCATCAACATATACTTCCACAATAATCATGTTATTACCAACAATTTTACAATAAATATTGATGTCTATTGATCCTCTTTTGAGGCCTTGTTTTTGTAAATAAGAATCTAGCCTTACATACCATGCTCTGGGTACTTAATCCCATAAAGTTATTTCTTTAGTTTACAAACACACTCTCCTTTGTTATTTAGTTGGTATCCCTCTATTTTCTCAATATAGACTTCCTCTTATAAGTTTCCATTGAGAAATGATGACTTGACATCCATTTGGTACACTTTAAATTTTTTGTAGTTGGAGAAAGCTAAGAACATCCTAATTTCCTCTAATCTGGCTACAAGTGCAAAGGTTTCTTCACAGTTTACTCCTTCAACATGAGCATACCCTTTGCATACCAATATGGCTTTGTTCCTGATTACTTTCCCATTCTCATCCAATTTTTTTTTATACACCCATTTAGTTCCAATGACATTTTTATTTTTTGGTCTTGGAACTAGTTCCCAAGTATGTTGTTTTTCAATCTGGTCCAATTCTTCATTCATAGCATTGACCAAATTTTCATCTTTACATGCCTCTTTGATTGAGTTGGGCTCAATATGTGACAAAAGTGATATTTCTATCTGATACATCAATTGTCTTCTTGTATACACTCCATCACTTTTATTTCCAATAATCAGTTCCTCCGGATGATTCCTTTGAAGCATTCTTGAGGGTGTCTTTATGTCTCTTCTTGGGGATTCTTCTCTTATGTATTATTCTTGAATATCTTCCTCATTTTCACTCGTATCCATATCATCCTCTCACATTTCTTCTTTATTCTCTTCTACTTCTTCTTCTTTTGTACCAATTGATTCATCATCATCTTCATCTTCACTGTCAAGCATAGTCTCTTGATGTTTGATCCTTATCGTTTTTAAATCATCCACCTCGACATCTGCACTCTCAACAATATTATGTAATATAAAATTGTACCATCAGCGTGATTTATTGGTAGAAGCATATCCATGAAAGATACCTTCATTAGATCATGCATCAAATTTTCCAAGATTCTCATCAACCCTTTCAATGTAGAACTTACTTCCAAAGACCTTGAAGTATTTTACTGAAGGAGCTCTTCCAAACCATAGTTCATAAGGAGTCTTATTACTATCAATCCTAAGCTGATCTCTATTCAATATTTATATTGTTTTTCTTACATCTTCCCTCCAATATCCATCAGATAAGTTTTCTTCATTGAGCATAGTCCTTGCAGCCTCCTGAACTGTTCTATTCCTTCTCTTAGCAATCCCATTTTGTTGAGGTGTTCTGGAAGCAAAGAATTGTCTTTTTATTAAATGGTTTTCATAGAAGAGATCAAACTCTTTTGAGGTGAACTCGCCACCATTTTCTGATCTAAGACATTTGATTTTTGTCTCCTTTTCATTTTCAACAAGGGTCTTAAAATCTTTGAATTTTTTAAGTTCTTTTGATTTTTCCTTGAGAAAACATACCCAACCCATTCTAGTAAAATCATCAATGAATAGCATAAATTAAGACTCTCCTTTCAAACTCTTGTTCCTTGTAGGTCCACAGAGGTCGATGTGAACAAGATCTAAAGGTTTTGAGGTTGAGTATTATTTTGTTTTGAGCCTTATTCTAGTTTGTTTCCCTAGTTGACAATGTCTTTCTTCCCCAAGGTTGTCGACTTTCACTAAATTGTCAAAGTTAATGTGCCCCAACCTTCTATTCCATATCCAACTTTCATCTACTAAATTTATATGACACTCCTCATTCAATTTTTTATTTAGTATATATACATTCTCAGGAGTTCTAGGAGAAGTACCAACCAATTTTCCTGAATCCTCTCTCCTAATCTCAAATTTCTGGGAATCAAAGATACAAAAGTGCCCCTAATCACAGGTTTGGCTGACACTTAATAGGATAGGTTTCATTTTTTCAACAAGAAACACATTCTTGGCTTTGTCTTTTCCCAAACTCATAGTGCCTTTCCCAAGTATGTTACCTGAATCATTGTCACCAAATGCAACTTTACCCTTTTGTTTCTTAAAGTCCAAAAATTTGTCCTTGTTTCCTGTCATATGTTTTGAGCACCCACTGTCAACATACTAGAGATCTTCTTTATCTTGGGATTTTAAGGCAATAAGACATTCCTCCTTTGATATTTTTTCTTTCCAAAGCTTCTTTTTCTCTCTAATGAACTTTGGTTTTTCTGAGACTTCCATTAATCTGCAATTACTGGATTTATGTCCATAATTATGACATCTCAAGCATTCTAGGTCCCATTCTTGTAAAGGTGCAAATGAGTTATAGTTTATGCTTTTAACTTGATTTATTGTTTGGTTAACTTTAAGGTTATAGTTCTCAACCCTCAAATTTTTCCTTTTATATGCTCTACAATTCATATCTTTGTATCTGAAATTAGAGCATGCAAATCATTAACCATAGAAGATGTGAGGATACATGTTTTGATAAACATTCTTTGGTGTTGTTTTATATTCCTTATTAATGGGTGGAAGTATTCCTCTGGAATTATGATCATTACTTGTCTTCTCTTCATCTTTCTTCTTGAATGTACTGAGGACAAAAGTTGCATAAGATTTTGAGTTAACTTGGTTTTCTTCTTGAGAATAACCTATTCCATTTTTATTACCTAAATCCCTTTGTGTGGTAATAATCTTATCTAATATTCTAGAGCTATTTTCATATCTTGTTTGAATGAGTTTTGATTCAAGTTCTTTTCTTAGGTGAACTATTTATGCCTCCATTCTTTCACAGGTTATTTGTTTTTCTTTAAGAGACTTTTCCAGACTTTCTTCCATCCCATTTTCTTCTAGGATTTGGGTTTTTAGGTTGCTCATGAGTTTCTACATCTCCTTTTATTTATGTTCATATTTTTCTTTTTGTTCAACTACAAAACGTTTTAGTTGTATATATCTGGTTTTGTATCTTATTAATTCATCCAAGGCACTGAGAAGTTCTCCTTTCATGAGTTTAATCTCTCGATGATATGGAAGACTGTCGGCACTTCGGGACTTCAGCTATTCTACTTATGCTATCCTTCCATTGTACTTGATCAATGGTCAATAATTCTCCCGAGGTGTCCTTCAGATCGGACAACTTATGTCCACTTCGGGACTTCAGATTTCGGGACTTCGGGACTTAGGACATTTGTTGGTGGTGAAACTCCCAAAGTAAAACTGTTGGAGTGACGTAACTTGCTGATGTCACTTGTTGACATGACACGAGCCGAATGGCTACCATGTGTCACTTAGATTCATGACTTACACGTACCTGAACTGTCGATTTCATCTTGAAACTTGTCATTATATGACTATTCCATGTGTTCTTGCTAACGTTATCTGTTGACATGAATTGTTGACGTAGATCTCTCGATGTGGCACATATTCATATCCTTGATCTAACGGTCAGAATACTATTTGAAATGTATCTCATATATGTTGGATCATGTTTTCATTGATGCCAATGGTTTGATTGTGGTTTGATTGATTGATGTTATTGATTGATGTCAAGTGATTGATTGATGTCAAGTGATTGACTGGTGTCAAGTGATTGATTGATTGATGTCTTGATGCAATATGTATTGACCTTGATGAGAATGGATAGATGAATCAATGAGTTGTCATTGATATGATGCATAGGTGAAGATGGATCAACGAGTTGTCATTAATACATGATGAATATGGATCGATGTGGTTTCCTTGATATATGATGCATAGTTGGATTGATGTAATGGTCTTATCATGGTTGATAAGGTGCACAAATGGATGAACTTCAAAGTGGTCCCCTTATGGTGAAATTCCTCATGGTAAGATGCTTTAAAGTTGATTTATCCTTGAAGTATGATTGGAGGACCCATTCTTGAGTGTAGAATAATGAGATGAAGATCAATGAAGCTATTGGTGAAACTATCCTATATGGATAGTGCTTGTCATGCCATTTCTGGTGGTATGTGGAATGTCACATAAATCCTCATGGTTTGAGATTTATGGCCTTACGAAGTTGTAGGACCCTCATATGTTGGCTTGAAGTCCCAAAAGGTCAAAGAAGTCAAAGAGCTTGCAAAGAAGAAATTATTATTTAAATGATAAAGTAAAGTGACAAAGTCAAGGTGGATTATTTAAATAATAAAGAAAAGTGACAAAATCAAGAAAGATTATTTAAATGATAACGTAAGGTGACAAAATCAAGAAGTATTATTTAAATGATAAAGTATTGGAGAACTTTCTATTTATGGAAACTGGTTAACCCTAAAATATGGAAAATAGGTTAAGTGACCTAGAAATGTGTTAAGTGACCTAGAAAATGAAGAGTATAAATAAGAGGCAAGGGTCTCTTGTGAAATGTACTTTTTGGGTGAAGATATATTAAGCAATATTGAATATATATTCCAAGAGAGAGAGAGCATGAGGAGGATCTCATGGATGCATCAAAGTTTCGGCAATGTATGAGATCTTGATGGCAAAAGTCTCAGAGTTTCATAAACCCTAGTTTCTGAGGTATATGCGAGCTATAATGAGCTAGGGCATGTACACACATGGGTTGTATGAGGACAGGGAACGTACAGTAGATAAAATCATGGATATTTGTGTTTGAGATGATGACTGGTTGTTGAAGACTGGAACAGGTTCCAGATCTGCACTCTATGGGCTTAGATCTGCCATAGAGATTCCGGTATGGTGATATTAATGACTTGATGGATATTCTTGTTTGTTTGGTGAATTCTTAAGGCATTCTTGGTATGGTTGTTATGATATGGCTTGATTTGGTTGATGGAGTGAGAAGAACTCTTATGATTCAGTATTGATATGATGGTTATAATATACTGGTTGTTTACACATGTTTGAGTAGCATTTATATTGTATGATTGAGAAGCATAAATAAGATATTAGAGAGATTGAATGTGTTGTGACTGGCTGGTGGTCAGTTTGGACAGTGAAAGAAATAAGAGAATGTGATTGCAGGGAGCAGAAGATCTGAGCATGTGAAGCAAAGAAAAACCCTAGTTTCTCAAAAGTATACACATGTTGCATTATAGATTGGTTTCATACATACGTGGGCTGTAGTGAGCCAGGGTGCGTACACACATGGGTTGCACTACTGACAGGTCACGTACCTGTGACATATTGATATCTATGTAGAATTGTTGCCTCAACTCAGTTGGTGTTGAGGATGTAAGTTGATTCTTGCATATAGATATGGTTCTCTTATAGATTTGTAATCTATTCAGTTGTTGCTGATAAACCCCAAGGATTGTAGTCCGTAATAAAAAGAAAAATTGTACATACATCTTGTGTTCTTTGAGTTACTTGTGGTGATGAATTGTGGTGATGACTTGTTGATGATATACTATTGATATATATAGTTGATATGTGTTCACATCTAACAGGTTATAAATGAAAACAATGAGTAATGAATAAATGTTGAATGCTAACTAATGAGTTTTGATTAAGAGGGAAGTTTTGGGGAAAATATCCCCACACTCATTCACCCCCCGCCCCTAAGTGTGGTAGGTGTGTCCAACAATATCTACGGCTGAGAGTGACTTCATAATTTCAGCCTTCGAGTCTTCAGGTAATTCAACTTCTCCAGTTCCCAATTCTTCCGAAGTGAGATTCCCCAAAGTGTAACCTCCTCACAAATTTTAACCGGAACTGAATGGTGTTTGTTGATCACGATCTTAGATCGATGGATTGATCTATCTGTGATGTTTCTTATCCTATCCTTCCACTTAAAGTGATCCAATGGCTATTGAGACTTCAGATATTCGAAATCTCAGCCCTTTTACCTTTCTTATCCTATCCTTCCACTTAACTTGATGTTGGCACAAGGGCAGACCCAAGGTTCAAATCTAACAGTGCACCAACAAGCCCTAACTACTATTCCTTTCATCAACACCTTCAAAGCGGATGAAGTCTCACCTGAACTAGTGATAAGGGGTTGGAGGACACAAGTGTCTACAACTAGAGGAAATGCAAAGTGGATCCAGGGCAGCAACACATAGCAATCTAGATATTCTTTCCCATGCTTAAGCTTACTTCGTAGGTTATATCTCTTATCTAACACAACTATGTAATGACATAATAACAGATAGTAAATAACACAACATCAATCACATAGAACAATAATATTTATGTGATTCACCCTCTCCTAGGGCTACGTCCACAGAACTGTGTTTCTTGAAATATTATATGAAAACATACAGTTCTATCTGTGCACTCAGCTTGCAGATCTCTCTCTCTTTCTCTTATTCTCTCCCCTCCCTGTGCATCCAGTTGCAGGGTTGATATTCACACCCAACTGAATATCTTACAATACAAGAATGTTCTCACAACACAATACTTCTCTCACGCAACAACAATAATCACTCAACACCAACAACAAAACCCAACTTTTAACCATAACAAAAAGAACGAACTCATCCCAGGTCCTCTATACCTTTATTTATACATTACATGGCAACATTCTAGGTGTCAAAACCCTATATCGAAAACCCTAGCTGCCTAAACCCTAGGTCAACTTGACCCTTGCTTTAAGGGCTTCACCAACATTTTCTTCCTTATTTTC